>JAOTAY010032332.1:0-24716 GCA_025629805.1 Erythroxylum baracoense
CTGGGTCTGCTTGGGTCAGGGGCTGGGTGGGGCGGGTAGGGGATTGGGGCTGGGCTTGGGTTTAGGTAATGGGCCTAAGTTTGCAATGAATAAAGTTGCTGCTTAGAGAGAGGGCTCCAAATATCTGCCATTCCAACCACATTGGTAACTGATGAATGAAAAGAAAATGAAGCTAGTTGATGCAGGGTATATTGTTTTACTGGCTTATTGGAGCCCAAGACTTAGTTACTTGCTGAGTGTTCCTTCAAACTATTCTAGGTTTGTCTGCAGAAGAGAAGTTACTGTTTTCTTTCCAGCGTTCAAATTTGACGCATTAGGGGTTTCTCTTGCCATTTAAGTTTATATGAACGTCAATGTCAGTGGGAGGTATTTTCACACTTCTACATAGGTCAAGGCATCGTTATTCTAATGCTTGCTTTCTCATATTTGTTTGTGTGTGCTTTCAGCAAAGAATCATGTAAATGTTTTGCTCTCTTTTCTTTTTTGCGTTTCCAAGGTTTATTTTTGTTGGTTTAGTTGTTCTGGAAAATCTTTGCCATCTGCTATTCTGAACAAATTGAACTCTTGTTTTTTGTATGTATTTGGAAAGGATTTTATTGATAGATTTGGTTTTTGTTTCAGATTTTATTCCTATCAACTTTTCTAAGTATATTTGTCTTATTTTTTAATAGCTTTTTCTTCTAAACTTGTATCAACTCACGACGATTTGTAGTTTTTAATTATTATTATTATTTATTAGCACATATGAGTACCATATCATGTATCTTCTTTAGTTCTATTGTATTTTTTATTTATTTACTTATTTAATTTTATTTACCTATTCTTTTAGCATATTGGTTTTCATATATACTCTTATAACCTGCATCACTTTTTATTGTCACTTTCACATTAGAGTCTACTGAAAACAGCCTCTCTACTCTATAAGGGTAAGGTTGCGTACTATCAGATCTCCCAAACTCCGCTTTAATACGAGACTCAGACTGCTTATGATAATGATGATGTTCAAACACTAATTCCTTCGACAAAGCAATGAATGAGGTGAATAACAATATCAATGGCATCATCCTTGATACTATAGTGCATTAATTGATTATCATTTTATCTTTATCATTCTTCAACATTGTCTCTGTTGGGATAACTTTGCTTTCTTGTTGATCTTTAAACACTGAACTTGATAAAGATTATTATTTTGCAGATATAAAACTTGCAGAAAAGTAAAGAGACTGGATTTACTTGGTTCAATAGTGATTCACTATCTACATCCAAGGTTCCCACTTTAGTGGTGATTTTTCACTAATATGAAGAAGAAGAAGAAATCGACTACAAATTTGAGTGCTTTTTCTGTATCACTTGTAAGAGGCTTTAACTCTCCTACTGTAGAAAATGCGAATGAATAGAAGTATATTTGGTAAGTAAAGGTGAGGCTATTAAATAGCCAGAGTACAAGAGGTGTATAACCTAGATTACAGTATATCCTAACTATAAATAAGAGATCCTAACTACAAATAAGGTTGACTCATACAAGATAAGATATACAAGATTAGTTAGTTTTAGTTTTATCCTTATCATCTAGTACTCACCAGTAAGTACTCTAGCCAACTCTCAAAACCTTTTTTTTCACTCTCTTCTTGCACTCTCAAAAACTGAATACAATGTGAACTGGAAATATGAAGTTTTTGTATATATTTTTGTGCCTAATGTGCGCTGAGAGTTTGCCCTTCACATGATCATTGGCCTCGCAGATATTTTTGAAAATTGAGGCCGAAATCGATTATTTGATATACACATTAATTTGGCAATCTGAGTTCAGGATTCAAGGCACAACAGATGTTCTTTTCAAGTTTTCTTGACTACTTTTGTACTTATTACAAACTAGATGCTTCTGTTTCTTTTATAGCTGAAGAAGATGACTTTCAGATGCTTCTTAGCTGAATCTGATCATTGTCATGTGCCTCCTATGTGAGTCTTTAATGAATCTTCCTATGCTGTGCGTTTTGTTTGAAGCCTCTAATTTATTGTCAAATGACTGTGTATTGAGTTCAGTAGCTTAAGTGATACGACACTGCTTTGATCCATTAGCTTTTGACTTGAATGTATCACGTGGGTATGTCTTTGTGTGATTCATTTGTTTCTGTCATATTGAGAAGGTTCGAGAGCTTGTCTCTCTTCATTCTTTTCTTGTTCAGACACATTATTTCTTCAATTCTTCATGTTTCCCCAATATTTGTTGTTTATGAGTTGAATTTGTTGGAGTATGCCTTCAATAATTTACTCATTTTTTGTCACTATTGGGTCTTCTAGTGGGGGTAATGGTTTATGAATTTTTTTCATTTCTTTCTCTTAAGATTCCCCCCTTTTTGATTTATTAATCACCACAAGAATCTTTAAGAAGTGACATAATGTGGCTGTGACAATGATGAGTAAGCTTATGGTAAAGATTATGAGTTGCTTGGATACGGTAATAAAAAATTTGAGTAAGACCGTAGATTATTTGGAGACGACTGAGTATAGGCCACTCGAGATTGTGTAAAAGGAAATTCGTAGTAGATCAGAGGGGGGAAAAAGTGCATGAAAACTGCAGTGAGGCGTGTTTATCTTTCATCTCTCATTTTCTATCATTCTAATTGGCTAGTGGGAATAAAGCTAGGTCAGCAAATGAAATTTTGATATCGGTAATAAGTTCTAGTATTGAATATCTTTTGGTGACTTATGTGGGATCCCATTTGATTTCTCTCTTCAAAATTTTAAAATTTATATTAAGGAGCTATAATGCTCTGCCAACTAAGAACCTGTAAAAGAAAACAGCATAAAATAAGTAATTGTTATCATTTCTTGCATATTGAGACATGTGATAAATGCAAGAAAATAACAAGTTTTCGGTAACTAGCGAATTTGACAAACTAAATTTTCTCGGGATCAAATCCTCTGTATCCACTAGTCTGTACCAACTTTGTTCCACTCGATCTCATCCACAGAAGATTTCGTTCCAATTATCTCATACTTTAGAATGTCATTATATAAAACCAATACTTGGACAAAACCATTTGTTACATGTTAAAATGTAAGCATTCATAAAAGGAAGAATAATTGAAACAAAAAGAAAACCAATTCTGATGATTCTTCTTGTTGATGCTCTAAACTCTGATGGTGCTCCCTATACAATTTCGATCTTTTGATATCATCATGTCCCTTGACAGATAGTTTATCTCATGTACTAATTTTGAATATAATGACAACTTCTCGCAAAAGGGAACTTGGAATGAGTTAGAACATAAAACTACAGAGAAGTGCAATTTAATGATATCCATAAATCCTAAGAATGTAAGTGATGATTGAAAATCTTTATAGATGATAGCAAAACTGAAAATAAAGTAGAAATTCGAAGAAATAGAAAACGAATTGAAAACTAATGTTAAAAGGAATGACAAGATAAAAAAATAATTATGAATATTTCATAAACAATATATCATAATATAGATAGACTAGTCTTACAAAATGAAAAAAATAATGCATAATAAAAAAGAAATACGAGATTAATTTTAAAGAAAACGAGAATATATATCCTGAAGTTTGATTAACCTTAAGAATTAGAACTTTCAGTAAATTCTTGGTTAATTGGTACACTCAAAGGTGAAAGGTAGTTATATCACCAAAAATAATGTGACCCCAGGAAAGGATAGATGAAAAATAACTAATCAAAGTTAAATGATCTCTCTTATTTTCTTGAGATTTTAAATTTAATAAAGAAGAAGGAAGAAATACAAACAAACGAATTTAATCTATTGAGCACCATCCTAAACTCAATTCTATGAAATATCCTTGTGAAGCGTTAGTATAAACAAAGAAAAATATATACATAATTATGTTTGCACACGAATATGAAACAAAGAACGAACCTAAAAATATACACATATAATTGTGTTCGCACCCATTTCCAATTCCTCTTCTTTTTGTCGTCCATTTAGTCATGGACTTTGTAAAACTTAATTTGTAAAGGTAATTTTGTAAAAGGAAATTGTACCTAAGGCTGGTTGATGAACCGACCCAATTTGATAGAACTTTTATAAATTAGACAAATCTAAATTCGGCCCATTTTATAACTCGAGCCACTTTAACGATTATATTAATATGATCTAAGTAAATACCAACAAATTCATTCTTATTTGATTCAAAATTATTATTTTAATAATTTTATTTGGCATCAATAATCTTTACTAAATTTCTTAAAAATATAAATCAATTTTAGAAAAAGCAAAAATTAACACTTATAAAATTAAAAATAACTCCTTTTTGGACTAGGAAATATACCAAGTGGTAGAACAATTGACAAATAGTAGTAGAAATAAGTGATGAATGTTGATGGAAATGATTGGCAAATGACATTAGGATTTGTTGATAACCTATATTGAAATTTAGAGATAATTGGAGTATAAATTGGAGTTAAATGAATCAGTTATTAAAAAGGGGTCCAAATGGGACCATAGGAAGGTGACAAGTGTCACTACCACTTACCACTTACTCTCACGATTTCTCATTTTGCAAGACACTCCCCTTATTGTCTTTCATTTTAACTCTTGTTTTTATCTTCTTCGTGGCTTTCTCTTCTTCTTCACGATTTTGATTCACCAAACCTTCATCAACGTTACACCTTGCTTTCATCTATCAATTGCTACTTTCATCTTGTTGTCTCCTTCATTTGCTACAATGAAAACCTAACCTATTCCACTTTTAAGATGATGATCGTGTGACATGAGAAGTTAAGGCTTCTTGGTGTTTTTTTGAAGAATTTGGAGTTTTATCAAGTAAGTAGCTTGTTAAAAATCTTCGTGGGTAGTGTTAAATGAAACTAATATAAGATTGATGATTTGATCATGAAATTTTATATGTGTATTAATGTGGGTGTAATAACGAAGGAATTATGTTCTAAATTTTAGTGTGTAAATGTTCATGAAATGGTGAGGCATATGAGTGATGAAATGAGCACCTAAATATCTTGGTTTTGCATATAAGATGACTAACCTTTCATAAGTGGTTATAGAGAAGACCTTGAGATAAAAAGATCATTAAAAATGGTGTGGAAAGAAGTGCAGAAATTCTAACTTGTAATTGGATGATTACGTTCTGTTTGCTTGGTACGTTACATGTATCTCTTTAATTGTTTTAGAGATGAACCAACATGATTTTAGAGCTAATAAAGAGTACTATGGTGTCTTGAAATGAGATGAATTAAGGTGCTAGTTAGGAATGAAATGAAGGAGAAAAATGAAGTAGAACATGTGCAAAAAATTGATGAGGAAAGTGTATAGGAATATGTTTTGTTTTTGGTATTTATGATCAATCATGGATTTTCATTTGTATGTACATGATGTTGAACTAAAATGGAGTTATGAATGAAGGGGAAGTGGTGATGAATTAAGATAGAAATGTTAGACTAAGCATATGAGGTGTTGGATGTAACTTGGAAGATTTGTAAGAGATGGAAAATTGGAGAAAATAGCTTGGATTCTTCTGATGGAAGCATCCACGATCGTGGGAGGAATGCTTAACGAGGGTAGAAACTCTCTGCCAACAAATCCCATGATCATGGGAAGTTGTCCACGATCTTGGGAATTGATTAAACATCAAACATAATTCTTTGATGTGTAGGTTGAAGTAGCAATTGGTTGGGTACTTTCATGTGATGCTTTTAGGTTTGAGTGAAGCTTGAATTGAGCCTAGAATGATGCTTGAATAAGTGATAAAATGAGTGTTATGCTTAAGATGATGAATGAGGTGATTAGAGTGAGTAAAGTGCATTAGATATTAAAGAATGATTGAAAGGTGTTGTTAATTGATTATGAGATGTGTATCATGGAAATATACCCATGATTTGTCGTTGAACATGCATTGTACATGACTCATATACATGTGTATATGATTGAGTATTCATATGAATGTGCAAAGTAGTATTGTGTAAGTATGTATGTTTGCATGATATAAAGGAGCAATTAGAACGACTGCATGCAGACATTGCCGGGACATCGAGGCAATAAGCTATTTAGAGCAAACTGTGAGTAACCTAAGATGGCCTCACTTTGATTATTTGTTTGTTAAACCATATATTGAATTATCATGTGATGTGTATGTACTGATTTCGAACATTGAATGTCTGAGGTGTTTGATGCATGAATAACATATTGGATCATTAAATGTTAATTTGCTTGAATAAGTGATTATCAACTTAAATGTTGAATGTCGAACTAAGGTCGGATGATAAATGTGAATGAGATTGTGATAGTGAATATGAATGTATAAGACTGAGCACAATTGATTAACTGAATACATGTGATGTATTTCATTTTATGAATGCATGACAACATAAAGGCTGTTGTGACATGAGTCGCTAGTGAAAAAGAGCTTAAGGCTCAGAATGTTGTAAGAGCCTCTGGCTCACTATGTAAAATAAGTCCTGTATCCCCAACAGATAAGGGACAGTATTAATAAGCCCAGTATTCACAACAGATACAGGACAGTGAAAAAGGCACTCGGTCACAACAAAATAATAAAAGAATGTGAGTCTCATGAATATTGCATATACATATGATATGTATGATTTGAATGATTGCAATGTATTGTTGAATTGTGTTGAATGAAAAATATGAAAATTCTGAACCAATTGTTTTGCGATCTTACATGATGATAAATGAATTGATGTGTTATGTTATATGGGTGAACCATCAAGGATGGTTAACTCACTGAGTTTTCAAAACTCACCAAAATTACAACGTTGACTTTTCAGGTTCAAGAGAGATGACATAGCTTCTAAAACAACTTATAAGGGATCTAATACTACTTTTGGATAGAAGACATGGCTCAAAGATCAGTCAGCTAGGATTGAGGATTAGATAAACTTTTTGTATAATCCCTCATGTATGTAGCATGTTTTCTAAACAGAGCTGTAGACTTTGATAGGTCGTTGATATTGTATATAAATGGATGTTTTATGTAATGCTACATTGTGGTTTATGAAATGAGATGAGGAAATTTGGATGTAGACATTGTGATAACTACTTTTTTAATTTATGATGCCATAAGTTAAGTGAAAGTGATATAGTTAGTGTGACGCTTCCGTCAGGCAAATGTCTAATGGACATACAGGCATAAATGTCTTATGGGAGTATGGTGTTACATACTGGGTGCCGTTTTGAGTAATTTTTAAAATTAACTTGGGATGACATAAATGAATCAAAAAATAAGCAATTAGAAGGTTAGATAGCTTGACCGTTATAAATTAAGATGAGGTTACATCTAACTATGAACTAGTTGAAAGTTTATAATTTATGAGTAATAAAAGGAAGAAATTATCTTTAAAACTCAAGGAAATTCAAAATATTTTGATGCATGCATGAATGAGAGTGACAAGATGAAAAGTGAAATGAGTAGCATTAAAGAATAAAAAAATGTGATCATTAATGAAAATCATGAATTAGATGCATCAAAATATGAAAATGAGACATTGAAAAAGGAGGTTGCTTCCCTTAAGGACTAATCATCCAATTTTATAAAAGGAAATTAAAAGCTAGAGAACATCTTAGGAGATCAAAATAATTCTAATAATAAGCATGGAATAGGATATAACCATGAAAGTAAAGTCAATTCTAAAACCACATTTGTCAAGGAAAAATATTTTCATAGTTGAAGAACTATTGCCTAATATGACAAATGTGTATGGAGCATCCACATATAAGTATATGCATACATGTGCAACATCCACTAGGACTCATTTAAGAGCAAACGTCATAATTTCTTATATGGATTACAATCTAAGTATAAAGTTTAATACTTTCGAATGAAGAATAAGCATAACTTCTATAATAATATGAAATACACTCATAAACCTTTAGACATAAAAGAAACATCCATTAAGCCATCATTCAAAGTACGCATTATATATATATAGAATATCATGGTAGAAAATCATTCATCACCTTTAATATCCAAAAGATGATTTCTTATTATGTATACACATATATAATACCAAGTACTACATTTATGCATCATCATCACTCATATAAAATAGCATGTATCTTTTGTAGTAAGTATGAACATGTTAATGGATTTTATTTTCTAAAAAAAGAATGGCAAGCAAACCTTTGAAAGTGTAGGTTGGAAAAAGGAGTCTAACAATTAAGGATCCAAGCTCATTTAGGGTACCTAAAACACATTAATTGCCTTAATTCATAAGGCACTTACAAAAGAAAGAGTAAGTTGTATGTATTATAGATGGTAGTTATTAAATTGAGTATTGTTTTTAAAGAGTTTATGCTTTTTATCGTGATGAATATAATTTTCTTGCCTTCAAGAATTCTTAAAAATTTTGATATAGGATGTCAAGAAATTAGCCTTAAAGAACAATAATACTCATCAAAGACCCTTCAAAAGAGCCAATTATTGAACCAAGTTAGAGAGAGGAAAGAAATGAGACATTTTCAAGGATTAAAAATTTAGGAAGGATCTTTATTAAAAAATTCATGCATAATGTTAAACAAAATGTAATTATTAGTTCATGATTTAGAAATATCTAACATCCTGTATTCATGTGTCAATTTGAGTTTAAATCTTTAGTGATGAATGTTTAAGTTTGTGCTATAAATGAGAAATTGAACAATTCTTTAGTAGAGTATAGACCTTATCACTTAAATTTAGAGATTATGTACCAAATGAGGATATTGAGTTAGAACTTAAGACACATAACATCAATTGGCTAATACTTTCATTAAAACTAAAAGTGAGGATAACTTTTGCACAACTAAGAGACAATTGGACAAGATTAATGAAAATTCTATGTGATTAATGTCTTTTTTAATGCTTATAATTGACCCTGATTGGTATTTCTATGATTTTTTTATGTGTTTTGATGTCTTATTTTGTTGATTTGTAATTCTTTAAGTCATATTAGAGGACTACTATCATAGTGTGGTTAACCAGTGTTCTTAAAAATCATCTTTTTTTAATCTTTCTAGTGATTTTGTACTTTGGGTAAAGCTATATGATTGATCAGGCTTCGCAGTTTAAGCTCTCCTCCACCTCTTTCATCTTGTTTCTTTATATCTTCCACGATCATAGATAACTCACTCTCTTTTTTGAAAAATACCATCCTTATTTCATAAAAATATTGTTTAATTGCATCAAATTAAAAAATTATCTTTATTAGGTTTCAAATTAAGGATTTTCAAAATTTTTCTTAATTAAGAGTTACCTTTTCAAATTGATTGTTCTATAGTTAAATTTTAAAAGGAGTCAAAATGATTTCCCTTTTAATTATATCAATATATCTTTGATATTTTGAATTTTTTCATTTTGGCACTACTTTCATATTATTTTGTGAAATTTTTATGAAATTTAAAGATTATGCATTTCTTTTAAATTGATGGTTGGATATTACAATTATGTTTATAAATTTTACAATTCCAACATTTTTTTTCAAAACTTGCGATTTTTTGCTTTAATTGGAAATTTCAACTTAGGAATAATATCGAAATTAGAGAATTTTCAAAATTAAATATAATTAGGAATATTTCTATCAAAATTTACCTTTTTATCCTTTAAATGTCTAGCAACACTTTGTATTGAGAAATTTTTTCAATCTTGATCAAATTAGTTTTGATTTTTTTAGCCAAGTTAGCTTGATGTATGGCACTTTATATTTTACATTTTTAGATAACTCATTTCTTTTTTATGACTCCAGAAAGGGGAAGAAAATTTGGTTATATTAAATTTAGGAGGAGTAACGACATTCAGTTCGAATAACTTTTGTCTATGTAGTGACACACACACACACACACACACACACATAGACAGATATATATATATATATATATGAGAAATTTCTTTTATCTATATTTATGGATATTTCTTTGAATATCTCTTTTTTTATTGATATTAAACTAAGTTTTATGTTTGAATTAAGGGGGAATTAATTATTATCTTAATATGGAAAATTGTTTATGTGCTTAATTATATTATTATTCTCTAATATCACAGATATTTTATCATCATAAAAAGGGAGAAATTATTGAAACATGGGAGGTTTCAATCAATATTTTGATGATACAAAAATATAATTACTACTAATGAGTTTATCTATTTTTACAAGAAGCAAAAGGAAAACAAGATGTAGTTATAAACTTAAGAAGATAATTCATGAAGTTAATAAAGAAAAGCTGAAATTTACAACCTTCAGAATAAATATCAAATTAAGAAAAAAAAGATTAAGACAGCAAGTCAATTCTTTATTCTTTAATGTTAATTGTAATCTCATTTAGTCACTTTGATGACACCATGTATAAAGACTTTACATCGCTTCGTTGCAAGTATCTTTTCATTGATCAAGAGACACTAATTTTTAAAAAAAATCCTCTTGATCTTTCAAACACTCTTTGAGGTGTTTTTTGAAATTTTTGTAATTATAATTTCATTAAAATTTTAATTTTAAGCATTTAAAGTTGTTAAAAATCATATTTTTAGAGGGATTAGTCAACTGATATAGGTTAGTAGTCGACCAATGTAAGTTAAATGTTCAATAGGTGAGTTTGTTGACATATCGGTCGACCAATATGGTGATATAGTTGACCAATGTTTTGTAAAGGACTCATTAGTTCACCAATATGATTAAGGGGTTGACCAATATGAAAGCGATAATAATATTTTGTATAGTGAATGCACATTGATCAACAAATATAACACAGCGGTCAACCAATATAGTTTAAACTTATAACTAGAGTTTTTGTTGACACATTAGTTAATAAATGTAGGTGTGTGTTCAACCAATATCCCTTTAGGATATATATTGGTCAACCAATTTGCCCTAGTGGTCGACCAATGTCTTAATGGCTTATGAATATGTGCATTTAATTCACACTGGTACTGGTCCACTAGTATGCTATACTGGACGATTAGTGTTCTATAACTAGTTGTTGCAATGGCTAATTCTTGGATCCAACGGGTATTAGGGGTCCTAAGACACTATAAAATTATTTTTTCTCATTTGTTCTTGCATAAAGAAGCATTTGGGTGCCTTTTATACATGTTTCTAGGTGTTTATCAAACAAATGAGTACCATTATCTCATATTTGTGTAAATGAACCTTTTTAGATTTATCAAAGTGATGAAATGAGATATCTTAAGTTGCAAATTTTTGCTAGGGCATTATATTATTGTTTTTGTGGGTTTTACAAGTTGTATTGAGGTTTCTATTCACCTTAAAGCAAGATTGCAAAAGAGTTCTTTTTTTAAAGAAAAGTGATATATCATAATTTTATCTAATTTTTAGCGTTCAAATCTTCCATAATATTATCTTAATATGTGCAAACTCAATATTTTATAAGAAAAATATTGGCCCTTAATTCAAGTTTGAAAGTTTTAAATAACAAAGCAATATCACCATTATTCAAAAGGGAATCAAGAAAATTTAGGTTGACAAAACGATTTATTTTAAAGATTTGAATCAGATTATTGGAATCAATTGAAATATGGAAAAACAATCTGGTGTGATCTTAGTCATGGGCACATAAAGTGGAAATTGCAATTTCCAAACTTTGAATCTGCAAGGGGAAAACATGTTAAAAGTTGTTTAAAACTTATCCTAGCCAATTTGGGTGAAAAATTAGGGAAGATATGATTTACGGGATCCAAAGATTCACAGCGACAAGATTTTCATATAAGATTTACGTGGTTATAAATAGAGCTAAGGGAAATAAGTAAAGTATCCAAGTTTTTTAGCTACAATTTTCAGCCTTTCACAAAATCCTTTTCCCTCTCTTTAGTAGATGTTAGAATATTCTTTCTTTATTAGATGTTAGTAGTAGCTAGGTAATTTTCTTTATCTTAGTTGAAGGAATTGGAAGCCTTTTGGAACTTTGAAGATTGTATAAATGTTGTTTTTCACCTTGAAAGAGGAATTATAATAGAATTCTACGAAGAGTTTTTAGAGTAGATATAGGCAGTAGTTATTTCTGAACCTATAAGTCAGTTTGCATTCTTTCTTTCCTGTTTTATATATATATATATATATATATATATATATATATATATAGTTTAAATTTTGTAAATGCCTAAGTCACCCCCTCTTAGGTGTCATTAACGACTATCAGGAAGTTTTCTAGAGGTTTTAGTTTTAATACATTATCAAAGGATATAACGAAGAAAATAATTGATATAAAATTTAACAATTTTTCTGAAACACTAATTAACTCAATTCCTTGTAGGGTTTATTGAATTTTATAAGTTTAGTTAGAGAGTGTTTTCACTTTATTTAATTATTAATACTTTTTAAAATAAAAACCATATACTATTAGTTATTTACAGCAACCATTGTTATATCTATTAATTTATAGATAGTATTTGTTTACTAAAATATATAAAAATTTTACCTCTTTCTTGTTATATATATATGTGTGTGTGTGTGTTATATACATGTCGTACTTAACATATTTGTAAATAATTATGTATAAATATAACGATTAAGATCAAATGTGTGATTTGCATTTCAATGTTATACAAAAGGTCTAACTAAGCTCCTATTGTTATCTCCGGTATAACTTTGCACCCTAAAATTACTAAAATATTACTCATTACACCCTAAAAAAGGTGCACAAGTAGAAATTGAGATAATTTTAAAAGCGTATTTAGACCTTTTGTGAAACGATAAGGTGAAAATAGGACGCTTTTCCAATGTTTAAGAAAACATCTTTAAGATTATATTAACATTTGGTAGGTCCAAATTGCCTAGTTATGATATCATATAGGCTAAATTGATGATCCATATACTAGAAACTACCAAAAACTTAATTCTATAAGGATTTATGATGCTACTATTACTATTTTGAAAATGTTAAGGTGTAATGTGATACCATAGATAGTAGGGACTAAGATGTTTTTATGAATCATTAGGAAGCAATTTGTACTTTTTTAAATGATTAATTATTGGTAAATTATTTTATAGATGATGACCGTAAACTTTGTGACCTTTTAATTCTATAAATAATTAAGAAAACAATTAAAGTTTCTATTTAGAGGATGCATCAGATTAATTAAAAATGATACCAATCACATACTAAATATATCATTATAGAAACTATGTGTTTGAGGAAAATAACCACTGTATCCATGATGAATATTGTCATAGAATTTAATAGAGGTGAAAACTTGAATGGTGATAATATAGAATCTGAAGTACAAAAATCCATTATGTATTAAAAGAGAAAAAGGCTCTTGCCTCACTATATAAAATCATGACAGTTTCTAGGAAATATATTATAACTCAATATAGGAAAATTGTAAGGCATATGACTTGTGTAAAAAAGGAGAATTCCCTAGCTCACGTAGTATTGATAATGATGTTCAACATCAGTTACACACTATAGTAGCACTCCAATGACAAAATTACAATCACTCAACTGTTAAGTTTGACATATATAAGAATGAATAAATTAAAAATAGATGAGGATTGAAGCATTCACTATTGAGGCATATAAAGCTAATTTCAAACATACTTAGCAAACTGAGGGATATTGGTCATATCTTGTCATATATGTAACAAAAGTAAGTTGTCATGTGTTATTTGCTTCTAAATTGGGAGCATTTGAAAATGCACCTAACTGAAAATAAGAGTATCAAGATGATAAAGGATGCTATGAGGCGTCTATTATTACATAATGAACATCTTAAGGCTTCTAAGGCATAATTCAGGTATATGTGATTACGTTATCTTTACAAGGAGCTAAAAAAAAGATGAGGTAGTGCTATAGTAAATCTAAGTGTAAGGTCACAAGAAAGTTTTCCACAATCCTTAAGGTCTAAAGAAGAGTTGAAGCTAATTAAAATAGGAAAGGAAAAGGACATTTCGAGAAAAAAAATTTCTTATTTATGTCATGCTTTTAATTAGCCTTAGATTCAATATTAATTTCTGCAATGGTGGAAAGAATAATGTTCTTAGAATTATAATAGTAATAGTTTTATGTTACATGGTTTTATAGCTTTAAATGTTGTTTGTTAAACAAATGAAATTAGTTTCTATTTAATAACATCATCTAGTTCTTAAAATATTTATCCTAATTTGTGGCATGCTAGAACGATTAGTTTAACATGGTTTTTTAGAAGACCTATATAAAGTGTAATTAACTACTTATGAACATTGTTTAGATGACAAGATGACATAAAAAACATTTAGTATGGGATGAAGAGTCGCTAAGATATATGTTGCCAAATGTGAAAGCAAGTCTTAAAGGAACTTATTTTATCACCTTTACAAATTACTATACTAAGTAAGTTATATTTATTTGATTTCTCAAAATTCAAAATATTATGTTGTTTCCAAAGTATATGACTTTATTTAAGAATCAGTTAGATAAAGGAGCTAATGATTTAAAGAACTAAAGATAAGAACACTTATCTATTTATTCAAGAGGTCATGTGATGGAAAAAAAAAGACTGGATAGACAATTGATTATTTTATAAACCATAAAAAATGGAATTATGGAAAGGAGAAATAAAACTCTTCTAAAAAAAGTTAGGTCTATAATGGAACATTTAAATTTCTCATCAGCTATTGGGTGATGTTACTGATGAAAAAGTATTACCTAATCGAGTGCATGTTAAATTCGTTACTAAAATACCATATAAGATATGGACAGGTAAAAGATTTAATTTATCACATCTGAATTCTTGAGAATTTTTTACTTACATAGAAGCTCCCCGTATAAATATGGAAAACTATGTCTTAAAGGGAAGAAGAGTATCTTTAAAAGATATTTTAAACATTACAAAGGGTATATGTTCAAAGCTGAACAAGGTAATAAATAACTAAATTTAAGTCACAGTATATCACATTCTTAGAGACTAATTTTCTAAAGCAAGAAAAGATAGTTTAAAACTCATCAGACACTTAGTTCAAACTCACGAGACACTAAATCAAGAAAATCTAGTAAGTCGAGATCCATCGGATGGAATTTATCTAAATGGGATCATTTTAAGAGATGATGAATATGTTTCTAATTAATGGCAATTACAGCCTAACAGGAGTTTCATATCATTAAATGATTTGAGCATGAGCAATATGAGAATAGATATATTTGTTTCTCAAAATTTTTAATTATGCCTATAATGTGCATGGATTAAAAACTAAATGACATTTTTGACATGGTATTCAATAAGAAAATAATAAGATGATAAATATGAATAGGCTTTATCTAGTCTTGCGAAGGATGAGTGAGTTATATTAGTAAAAAAAAGATAAGTTTTAACAAGCATGATTCATATGTGAGGATTGATTAATCTTCCTAATGGATGTAAATTCATAAAAACAAATGAGTTCACAAATGTTAGTCTAAAGACTTATGTCAACTTTGAAAAATATAAAGCACATCTAATGGCAACAGGATATAAACAATGAAAGTGATTGATTATGAGAAAACATTCTCACATTTTGTAGGGTTTACATTAGAGTGACTAATTCTAGTTTTAGTAGTTAGAATGGATCTTGATATACATTAAATAGATAGAAAGACTATGTTCTTAAACGAGAAACTAGATAAAATAATATATATCGAACAACCACTAGGTTTCATTAAAAAGGGCCCAGAGCAATACATATTCAAATTGTTAAAGTCAATATATGATCTAAATTAGTCTCAAAGTCAGTGATATATTAAGTTTTATATTGTAAATTTTAATATGATTAACTAAGACCACTAAATCTATATTAAAAGATTCAATGATAAATGTGTGATTTTATTGTTACATGTGGATAATTTTTTGATAGCTAGTGACAATAATTAGTTTGTCAAGCAAATAAATAAATTGAATTTAACAATGTTTAAAATGAAAAACATGGGAAAAGTTGCATACATCTTGAAATTAATGATGGGTGTCGAAACCACCAAAAATAAATTACCTACTCTAAAAGATTTGTAAATAGTGATGAGTAAGGTCGATCCCACAGAGACTGTTCAAGCTTATTTCTAAAGTGCTAGAATAGAAAAGGAGGGGGTTGAATTGAACAAAAATAAATAAAACAAAAAATGCAGCAGTAAACTAAAATCAAATCAATAGAAAACGAACACAGCCAAAGGTATAATTCTCAGTAAGAAATTCTTATGTTTGATCATTGATTCTAAGATTACTTTATAATTTCATATTACAGACAAGTTATAGTCAAAGGGAACGTCCCTCCAACCAATCTTTCCGTATTAATGGATTATTAAGATACGATCTAATAATAACCCCTAACCAACAAACAACCCTAAGTACAACGAAGGATTTAATTTGTCAATCGCAATGAACACTAGAAAGACCTTGCCCTAATCAACAAAGACTACAATAATTCATTAAAACTAGATCATGCAATTACTTAATGTACCCAAAAGCTTCGACACAATCAAGTTATATTAATTGCTACTTACATCAACTCGACTAAACAATTACGGATTTAATCTTATTGACTAGATATATGCATTCTATCAATTAATCAATTGGCCAGATCAAATAACTAATAAGAATACATTAAGGATGGTGTTTCTCAATAAGCTGTAGTAAAAGCATGAACGCAATAGAAATTTAAAAGCAAAGATAAAGAGCATTAAGATCTCACAAACATGAAAAAAATCCACTTCAAATTAACCCCTAGCTGAAAGGAAGAGTTTAGCCTCTAATGGCTATAGAGAAAACAAGTAAAATTCTGGAAAAATAAGTTAAAATTCGTAATACTGATGTAGGAGGCTAAAAAGTGTCCTCCTCAAACCCTAAAATTCACTTATATATTGATAAAAAATAGGGCCAACCCTAATATAACAAAAGGCCCACTTAAATAATGTTTAACTCTTCCTCCTAAGCTGTTAAATTAGCTTAAAACATCAAATAAAAACTCGGGTCCAGCTATCTAAGTAGTTTGAGCCCGTCACTCTGTCCCTGGCAGTTAGACTTGGGCAAGACTAACTCCTAGCAGCATCAAAAACGTCCAAGAAAACTTCAGCATCAACCCCTATGATAAAAAAAACTCCTCAAAATGTTTCGTTCTCTTCACATTTAGCAATCCCTAACCAAAATATATAAAAGCAAGTAAAAGCTCATATTTAAGCACAATAAATCACCAAATAAACATAGAATTAGGAACTAAAACATGCTAGATTTACATACTATCAGAAAGTATCACCTTAGGCTTTGAAAGTTAGGGAGAAGATACAATAGGCTTATTGCACTTTAATTTTAGAACCATAGCTAAATATTATCCCCATTCCCAGTCATAATTTTAATTGAGGATTGTAAGTTGTCTTTAATCTTTAATATTTATTGCATACTCTCAAAAGTATCCCTCCTAGGCTTAAATGTCCAAAAAGATTTATCTTCCAAATAGCATCCACGAATCTATTTGATCCATAATGAATCCTTATTATAAGGATTTCCACACCCTTTTAACTAGCAAGACCTTATTAACCATATATATTGAGATAATACCCAAACCTCACTCTTATTTTAGAAAACATATGCTCTTTCAACTAACTTTTGCATAAGGTTTCAAATTTCCACCACATGTTGATATATGTTTAAATGTTGATCTATTTTATCTTCTACACTTAGTGATTAATGATTTAGAATTGCTTATGATGCTCACTTTGATTCACGTTTATTTTATGTACATTTTGGAAGTGACGGAATTAAAGTGAACTAAAAGCATGCTCATTGAAGCCATCTTTTCAATTTCTAGCAAGTAAAGAAAAGAAAAAAATTAAGAATGAGAAGCAATGAAGTAGCTCAGGTGTACATTGGATGCATGCATGGTGAAGAAATGGCCATGAGAATAAAATGCATGCAGCTTGTAGGTAAAACGACGTGCAACATGGAGAAGGACACAATAAAAAATGCAAGCCAAGTAATAGCCCCATGTACATGAATAAAATGCAACATCCAACACATAGTATGAGCACAAAACGCAACGCAGGAGGATGTTTGGCAGGTAGCAGAAATGTTGTCATTGGAGGCAAGGGTTTTGCGGAAGTCTTTAAAGAAGAATGAACAGCAGCATGGCCATGAATCTTTATTCATCAAATCAGAATTATTGTAGAAAGAAAGGAGAGGTTTAGCTAGAAAAGAAAAAGAGGAAGCGTGTGTCGGTTGTGGGGGCTAAGAGGAGTAAAAAGTTGAGAGTGAAAAAAGACATCAGCCCCTTCATTTTTGGAGTCTCCTTTAGTTTTAAAGCAAGTGTGGAGCAACTAGAAAATCTACTCTCTCTCTTCAGTTAAGTCTCATCTCCCACAGTTTTTAAGGGAGTTTTTATGATAATAAAGGAAAGGGGTTGCTAGGAGGTGTGAAAAGAAAACAGAGAGTGGCAAGAAGAGAGGAGAGCATGAAATGAACAAAAGGGAGCTGGGATATATAAGCAGTAGCATAGTTCATCATATTAATTTGTCCCATCAGTGAATAGTGAGAGGAAGGAACAGTAGAGTGAAAATAGAAGGGAGAAGAGAAGTATATCATGAAAGAGAACAAGGGCTGCAACTTCGTGGAGCTAGAAATAGCGTGGGAGCTGAAGAAAAAAGAAAGGAAGTGCGTGAACTGCATGAGAGTTGCGTGAAAGAAAGAAGAAAAAGAAAAGCTTGAGACAGAGAAGGAGATACGTAAATAAGGAGCTTAAACTCTCAACTTTAATTGTCCCATCAGTTACAGTGATAGAGGAGTGGCCATAGAAACAAAAGAAGGGGTGGTGATAGAGAAAATAGAAGGGCTTGTGAAAGTAACTTCGATGGTTATTCTTTCCACAATCTTTTTACATAAATGGAGGCTATTAAAGTTGATTGTTGGAGTTTGAAGATGGAAATGGAAGGCTAAATCACCTGATGAAGATTTAGAGGTGGAATCGAGGCCAAGGAACACATTAAGCGTATAATGTTGTGTATTGTTATCTACTCTCCTTTTAGATTGTTAAGTTACTTTGAATGAATTGATTGGATATTTTGGATAATTATGGTTTTAATGCTCTATTGAATCATTTTTATGACTACCCATTGCTAGATCTTGAATATGATACGTATTAGTCATATGGAAGATCATTTGTAGTAACTAACGGAACTGAATCGTTATAAATAATGTAGCTGAAGTTAAATAGTCCGTGCTTACATGATTATTGCTTAAATTGATCTGTTTTTCTTAATTGTCATGCTACTATCCGGATAAACTTAGAGAGCTTGTTCTAGGTTTCTTGATAGCTAGGGTTAATTAACGAGCATTTCGTAATTAACTAAAACTTAAGGAAAAACTAGGATTAATAGAGTTTGTTATTAATTCACAATCACTAGTCTAAAAGAAGGAGTAAAGACGATAACTCAATGAAATTCGTGAAATTGTGCTTAGGTTGAGATGAAACCAATGAATCGATGTTCAATTTATTCATCGACTTTATCATTTTGTTATAGTTTAGTTTGATTTATTTTCATATATTCAATTTTATTTTGTTTTAAATTAGAAATCCCCCTAATTGCTTAAATAGATAATTTAGGAAAGTATTTGATATTAATCCTTATGGGATTGACCTAAACTTATCGCTATCTATAGTTTAGTCTAGTTATTTTGGTAGCATTACAACGCACAACCAATTTTGGCATCGTTGCCGAGGATTATTATTTTTTGCTTTTCTAAATTTTGTTTTGTTTTGTTTTGTTATCTTTATTTTGATTTTGACTTTTAATTAATTTCTTTTCTTTTTTGGTTATCTTCAGTGCATGACATGATCTTCTCATCCTGGTGAATTGAAATTTAATCCAGAACTTGAAAGAATGTTACGCAAAACAAGAAGACAAGTTGCAGAAAGTTTCAAGGATCCATCATCATCTGATAGAAAACTCGATTCATCACTAGGAATTCAAATAGTTTTAGATTTACTTTCTAATTCTTCTAATGATTCCATTTCTCAAATTAATTCTAACAAGGAAGTTCAAAATAATGATCACACTCTTAAGTAGTTAGCTGCTCTTGATTTTAACTATCAACCCCTGTGTATTGATTTTCTTGCATTGATGTTGCTTTTGAGCTTAAATTTGGTTTAATTCACCTTTTGCCTACTTTTCGTGGTATGTTAGGTGAAGATCCTCATAAGCGTCTCAAGGAGTTCCACATGGTCTGTTCTAACATGAAGCCAGTCGGAGTATAAGAAAAGCAGATTAAGTTGAGAGCATTCCCATTCTCATTGGGGGACATTGCCAAGGATTGGCTTTATTACATGCCCTTGGGTTCAATTACCACTTGGAATGAGATGCGAAGACTTTTTCTAAAAAAATACTTTCCTGCTGCTCGAGCTACAAACATTTGGAAGGAAATCTGTGCAATTCGACAACACCTAGGGAGGCATTATATGAGTAATGGGAGTGTTTCAAGAGGTTGTGTGCTAGCTGCCCGTATCATCAAATCAATAAGTAGCTTTTAATCCAGTATTTCTATAAAGGGCTTCTGCCATAAGAAAGAAGTATGATAGATGCAGCAAGTGGAGGTGCACTGGTTGACATGACATCCATTGAAGCTAGGAATCTGATTTCTAACATGGTCGCTAAATCTCAACAATTCAATATTCGAGAGGAACCCAAACCATTAGAGGTTAATGAAGCTAGTACTACTACATTGGAGCAACAGATAGCTAGGTTGACATCTTTAGTGAGACAAATGGCTACAAATCATGCTCAACAAGTCAAAGTATGTGGAATTTGTACAATGGGACATCCTACTGGTATGTGTTCAACTTTGCAAGAGACATCCACATAACAAGTGAATGCTTCTGGGAGCTTTCTGGGCTAACCACAAAGGAATCCTAGCCACCCTTGTGCACAGAACTCAAGATGGAATAGTCCTCCATTCAATACCTATGGGCAACAAGGACAACAACAATGGTCCTATCAACAACTCTGTTAAAGACAAGCTCAACCATCGAGCTCTGGACCTTCATTGGAAGAAATAATGAAAACTTTGGCTCAGAATAGTATATAGTTCCAAAAAAAACAAATACTAGCATTTAGCATTTGGAAAATCAATTGAGTCATATAGCTACTGCAGTGAGCCGATTGGAGAATCAAAATTTATGTAAGCTTCCTTCTTAAACAATTGTGAATCTAAAAGAGAATGCAAGTGCTATCACCTTGAGGAGTGGTAAAGAAATGGAGGCAACACACAAGACTCATGTTATTGGCATTGATGCATAATCCAAAAAGGAACTTGAATTGCCTCAGAAAGAAGCTGAAAAGGGAATTATGGTAAATTCTCAATCTCCTGTGATTAAAAGTTTTACCAAAATTTTGCCTCCTTTTCCTAGTAGGTTTACTAAATCGAAGAAAGAGGAACAAGATAAGATAAGGAGATCTTGGAGATGTTTAAAAAGGTGAAGGTAAACATACCTCTAATTAATGCCATTAAGCAAGTTCCTTGATATGCCAAATTTCTCAACGAATTATGCACTTCTAAGAGGAAATTGAGGGAAGATGAGAAAGTAAGTATGGGAGAGAACGTGTCTGCAGTCATTCAGAGAAAGCTTTCCCCAAAGTGTAAGGATCCTGGTACGTTTACGATACCTTGCAAAATTGGTGATACTAGATTTGAAAGGGCAATGCTAGATCTTGGAGCTTTAATTAATTTTATGCCATATTCTATTTATACTTCATTGAATTTAGGATTGTTGAAGGAAACTCGTGTTATAATTCAGTTGGTTGATAGATCTAATGCTTATCTGGAAGGGGTTGTAGAGGATGTTTTAGTGCAGGTCAATGAATTAGTTTTCCCAGTTGACTTTTATGTCTTAAACATGGAGGGAGAACCTTCAGCTAACTCTAAACCTGTCCTTTTGGGTCGTCCATTTTTGAAAACATCAAAGACAAAAATCAACGTAGACGTAGGGACATTGACTATGGAATTTAATGGTGAAATTGTTTGTGTTAATATTTTTGAGGCTAGGAGGTACCTTAGTGATGCCCATTCTATGTTATATATTGATGTCATTGATTCTTTGTCTCAAGAAATTTTTAATATGGATGGCAAGGATAAGTTAGAAGTCATTATTTGCATGAGTTTAACGGAAAACAATCTCAAAGAGGAAATTGTGCTAGCACTGCAATCACTGCAAACAATCCCAAAGAGGTATGTATTTTAAAATATTGAATTGCCAATATCTAAGACAAAATCTTTAACTTCTGTGGTGTAGGCACCTGTAACTAAATTGAAGCAATTACCAGAGCACTTAAAATATTTGTTCTTGAGAGAAGGAGAAACACTTCTGGTAATCATAGCAAAGAACTTAATTAAACTTCAAGAAGAAAAGCTCATTCGAGTGCTTAAAGACCACATTACAGCTATAGGGTGGACTATAGCCGGCATTAAGGGTATTAGCCCTTCGACATGTATGCACCGAATCTTGTTGGAAGAAGGATCCAAACCATCAAGAGAGTCACAAAGAAGATTGAATCCTCCTATGATGGAAGTGGTAAAGATGAAGATCTTAAAGTTGCTTGATGTTGGTATAATCTACTAATTTCAGATAGCAAATGGGTGAGTCCGGTCCAAGTAGTACCTAAAAAAACTAGGATTACTGTGGTGAAGAATGAGAATAATGAGTTTGTACCTACAAGAATTTAGAATGGATGGCGAGTATGCATCAATTATAGGAAGTTAAATGTTGCAACATGCAAGGATCACTTCCCACTCCCATTCATTGATCAGATGCTTGAAAGACTTACAGGACGATCTCATTACTATTTTCTAGATGGGTATTCAGGATATAACCAGATTGTGATATCTCCGAAGGAACAGGAGGAAACAACATTCACCTGCTCATTTGGTACATTTGCCTATAGAAGGATGACATTTGGACTATGCAACTCCCTAGCTACCTTTCAAAGATGCATGGTAAGTATTTTTTTTCTAAAAATGTTAAACATATTATTGAGGTCTTTATGGATGGTTTTAATGTTTATGGTGATTCATTTGATGCAAGCTTAGATAATATGAATTGTGTACTTGAACGAAGCATCAAAACTAACCTTGTTCTCAATTCTGAAAAATGTCATTTCATAGTTGAACAAGGAATAGTGTTGGGACATGTAATCTCATCTAAGGGAATTCAGGTTGATAAGGCTAAGATAGAAATCGTGCAAAATTTACCTTACCCCACATATGTGCAGGAGAATCGTTCTTTTCTGGGCAATGCATGTTGGACCCCAAAATTTTTCTTTTCTTTTATTTATTTGTTTATTTATTCATTGATTTATTCTATTTATTTTCTTAGAATTTAGTCATTTTAGCAAGTATGAATAGAAATTAGTGTTATTAAATGGAAATGTTAGAATTAGTTAGTGTATTAGACATAAGCAACAAAAGAAGGGGTAAAATAGGAAGGACAAGTTAAATGAAGGGCAAAATGGGAAGACCAAGACAAAACATGGTCTTGGTTAAATAGAAAGAAGAAGAAAATCGAGAAAGAAAAGAGGAGAAGAGAAGAAAAAAATGTGAAAGCTAGGGAATAAGAAAGAAAACGTGGAAAGAAGAAGAAGAAAGAGCATTTGGCTAAGCTAAGGTAATCTTCTTCATCATTTCTTCTTGTTTGGGTAGAAAAAAAAAGTAGAAAAATGGGTTGGTGTTTGAAGAAAAAAAAGAAGAAGAGAACCCATGTGATTTTTCATGGATTTCTAAACTAGGTTTTGTTTTCTAACCCAGATAAGCTATGGGTAAGTTAAGTCTAGGCTAGATTTTATTATTTTGATTTTTAAAGCATTATGAATTTCTCTTTATATATTGGATTGAAAGGAAAAATGTGTTTGTTATAGGAAACCCTCTCCGAGAGCAAGAGGAAAGACAATCTTGAGCTTGGATTTTCAAGCAATTAGGTAGGTAATATATTCATAGCTATTGTGTGATTGGGCAAATTCTTGCCTATGTGTGTGTATGTTGATTTTGCTTGCATTGAATTTTTTGAGATTGAAATCTTTGTCAATGTTTGAAAATGCATGATGAATTATGATTATGTTATGCCTTGAAAAAGGTTATGATATTTTTATAAAAGGAAAGAAGAAAGAAGTAAAAGAAGCATGAGATTATGGATTTGTGATTGATTGTATTGAGCATAAAATTTGTTTGTGATTGGGCAAGAGAGGAATTCGTTTCGTTAGTCACTTGCACATTGACCCATAATCGCTTGAGGCCACGAGATCCTGAGAAATCGGACTTATTTTGTTCACGGTGGAAACTTCGATTTTTCTGTTTCGTTCCATGGAGCTCTCAAGCCATTTATTTGTGCATTGCATCTTTGCATTGTCAAGTATGATGCGTTTGAGTGTTATGTTTAATGGCTAAAGTCTATGTTATGTGTTATGAGTTTTGAGCTAAATTGATAAACGATTGAATTGCTATAATAGATTGAGAATGCTTGAATTGATAGCTATAGATGTACATATGCTTGAATTATAACTGATTGTTGATGGCTATAAATGTATTAGCCACTGAGCCGTGTAGCTCAACCTATCCTTTTCCCTCCTTAGGTGCAGAATAAGAAAGTTAGCAATCCTTGCAAGGCATCGGGAACTCCAAAATAGTTAGAGACTTTTTTACTAAGTTAGTGAACATTTTGGATAGCTTTATAGGCATATCGAACATGAGCATCCATTTGTATTTTGTATTAAGTATTGATGTAATTGTTGATATGTAACTAAAGCTAT
>JAOTAY010032414.1:0-24684 GCA_025629805.1 Erythroxylum baracoense
TGTATAAATATGTCTCTCTACAAGGAATAAAAACCAGAGACAAAATTCATCTCTTATAGAATTGCAAAGTTCTTCATGGTATCAGAGCTATGAAAAACTTGCAAGCATAATATATCCCACAAAAAAAAGTAGAGTCATTCATGGAGGAACCAAAGCTTACACTGCAATCGTTCCACCAATGTGCCAGTTTGATATCTATCAAATTGGGCACCAACAACTATTTGATGTGGAGATCACAAATTCTTCATCTCTCTCGGAGTCTCGGTGTGCTTCATCATTTGGAAAAGAATGGTGATAAACCTGAAGCCAAACTGGAGAATGGAAAGATTAATCCAGCCTATAATTGCTGGCTCACAAATGATGGTCTAATCATCTCATAGCTACTTGGTACAATCAAGGAAGAAGTTCAGCCATCTGTTGCAGAAGATTCCACTGCGTATGATGTGTGGAGTTCTTTAGAAGAACAACTACTGCCAATCATAGTTGAAAAAGAAGGCCTTTTAAAAAATATGTTGATGACCATCAAGAAAGGATCAAAATCCTTGGACTCTTATGTAAAAGAGTTCAAGTCAATCTGTGACAACCTTGCAGCCATCAAGAAACCAGTTGATGATCTTGATAAAGTTTTCCAACTGGCACGTGGACTAGGCTCAAAATATGAGGGTTTTCGTCTCGCCATAGTAACTAAACCTCCCTATCCCACGTTTAATCAGTTTGTCCTTGCTCTACAGGGATATGAACAGACGCTTAATAGACAAAAGGAAGAAGAAAAAGGTTATATTGAATATAACAAGGCTTTTGTTAGTCAACGTGGATGTGGAAGAGCTAACAGAGGAAGTCGTGGAGGATTTAGTTCAAGAGGAAGAGGTTTCACTCCAGCTGGTCACTATAATGCAAACTCAAACAATTTCATGAAAGAAAGGGCTACAAGTGGCAAATAATATGAAGAAAAAGGTGATAAACCTACTTGTCAAATTTGTGGTAAATTGAATCATACTGCCCTCGAGTGTTGGTACAGGTTTGATTACTCTTACCAAACTGAGGATTTGCCACAAGCATTAGCAACACTTACCATGAATGACAATGATCCATCACAATATATGTATTCAGCAACGACTTCTCACATGACTAATAATCCAGGTACATTATCTCATATAAAACCATACAAAGGTAATGATGTTGTCTATGTTGGTAATGGAAACAAACTTGATATAACACATACAGGAGATAGATCTATTGGAAATCTGAATTTTAAAAAGGTACTTGTAGTGCCTAACTTGAAAAAGAATTTGATATCAGTAAGTAAACTCACTGCTGATAATTTTTGTACTGTCAAATTCTCACCATCTGATTTTGTTATTAAGGATCAAAACAAAAAGATAATAGGGAAGGGAATTAAGAGAGGAGATCTCTATTGATTGGATTCAAATTTTCAGCAAGCTTTATCTACAATAATAGGGAGCAACAATTCTTCTTTGTGGCACCAACGCCTTGGACACCCAAGTGCAAAGGTTTTATCTTTGTTCAACGGGAAGAGTGTCATTGATGTCAAAAATTGGCAAACTAAGCTATCCATTTGTGGTAGTTGCCAATCTGGAAAGAGTTGTAAACAACCCTTTGACTTGAATAATAATATTTCTGAATTCCCTTTGCAAAAAATCCATTGTGATCTCTGGGGACCTGCTCCTGTTATTTCAAATCAAGGCTTTAAATTTTATGTTATATTTATTGATGACTTTTCCAGATTCACATGGTTATATCCTTTGAAGAAGAAATCGGATTTTTATCCTTGTTTTATTAAGTTTCAAAAACTTGTAGAAAACCAATTTGATAGAAAAATCAAAGTTTTTCAATGTGATGGAGGTGGAGAGTTTAACTCTTCAGAATTTCATGATCATGTTACACATTGTGGAATTCAATTACGAATTTCATGTCCAGGAACACCCGAACAAAATGGCGTTGCTGAACGGAAGCATCGCCACATTGTTGAGACAGGTTTGACCATGTTATTTCATGCTAATATACCATTATTTTTATGGACTGAAATATTTCTTGCAGCTGTATACTTGATCAATAGAATGCTGACTTCCGTGTTGCTTAAAAAATCTCCCTATTCAAAATTATATAGCAAGGAGCCGGACTACAAAAGCTTGCGAGTGATAGGGTGCTTATGTTACCCTTCTTTGAGATATCAAGGAGGTAATAAATTTGTTAAGAAAACTTACCCCTGTGTTTTCATTGGCTATAGTCCCATTCATAAAGGCTACAGATGTTATGAGCCAAAATCAAAACGAGTCTACATATCGAGACATGTAGTCTTTGACGAAGGAAAATTTCTTTATAAACTGGCTCCACAAGAGACCAGTCATCCTTCTCTGGAACTTGCTAAATTTCCATCATTGGATGAGTGGTTTAATAACTCAACAAGAAAATCAGATTTTTCAACTGAGATTCAGCAGCCTAGTACAAATAATTTTCAACCAGAATCTCAAGAAGTAGAAGCTCCAATACCAAATTGTGGACTGGAAATTCCAACTGACACAAGCGAAGAGAGTGAACTTGACACTAGCAGTGATGATCTCGGCATTGTCAATCCTGAAGCTTTCCAAGAAGAAGCACCATCTATGATTGAACAAACAGAGGTGCAAGAAATTTTACATGATCATGCCAATACTCCCATTGATAATATCGATAGTCATCCGCAACGAAACAGGCATCCCCTGAGGCATCTTGAAGACTATGAGTGTTATCTATCGCATTCCACTTTGCCTATTGAACCCTTGAATCATCATCAGGCTTTAAAGGACCCTAAATGGGTAAATGCCATGAAAGAAGAACAGGAGGCATTGCATTCAAATCAAACATGGTCCTTAGTTCCAAGACCACAAAGTACAAATGTGATTAGATCAAAATGGATATTTCGAGTAAAGCAACGAGAAGATGGTTCCGTTGAACGTCTTAAGGCCCGCCTTGTGGCTCGTGGATTTACTCAAGTATTAGGCCTGGACTATGAGGAGACCTATAGTCTTGTTATTCGACACACAATCATTCGTTTGGTTATTGCTCTTGGCACATCATTGAACTGGTCAATGAGGCAACTAGACGTGAAAAACGCTTTCCTACATGGCAAGCTCAAGGAAACGGTGTATATGGAACAACCTCCAGGATTCATTGATCAAAACAAGCCAAACCATGTTTGTCTTCTTCATAAGTCCCTTTACGGACTGAAACAAGCTCCACGAGCCTGGTTTGATCGACTATCTCAATTTCTTCTTCATCTCGATTTTTGTTGCAACAAAGCTGATTCTTCTTTGTTTATTTATCATCAAAAATCTGTTACTATATTACTTCTTGTCTATGTAGATGATATTTTAGTTGCTGGAAATAATAATATTTTTATCTCTCAATTAATTCATAAACTAAGTTCAGAATTTGCAATTAAAGATCTTGGTTCTTTAAGTTTCTTTTTAGGTATTGAAATCAAACGCATTAGAGGAGGAGTGGTGCTCTCTCAAAGCAAATATATTAAGGATCTTCTCCATCGCACCAGAATGACAAGCAGCACTCCAAATGCAACTCCGATGGCTCTCAAAGACAAGCAAGCAAAAGATAAATCTTTTGATGCAACAAACTAAGGGAGCATTGTTGGTGAACTCCAGCACTTAACATTTACACGCCCAGACATTCAACATGCTGTAAACAAAGTTTGTCAATTCTTCAATGATCCGAGAGAATCGCACTTCAAGGCAGTCAAAAGAATTCTGCGCTATCTAAATGGAACGAAAGACTATGGTCTACGCTTTATCTCTAGGAGTCCTACCTCATTATATGCCTTCTCAGATGCAGATTGGGCTGGTTGTCCATCAACACGTCGTAGTACTACTGGTTTCTGTGTATTCCTGGGTGCAAATTGCATTTCTTGGTGTTCCAAAAAGCAACCCACGGTTGCTAGATCAAGTTCCGAAGCAGAATATAGAGCTATGGCCTCCACTACCGCTGAAGTCACTTGGTTAACATTTTTACTTCGAGACATTGGGATTCTTTTAGCTCTTCCTCCTCAACTTTTTTGTGACAATCTCGTGCACTCTACATGACTGTTAATCCTCTTTTTCTTGCTCGAACAAAGCACATCGAAATCGACTATCATTTTGTTCGAGAGAAAGTAGTTATAGGTAATCTTATAACTCGATTTGTACCTTCTTCACAACAGATAGCTGATATCTTTACAAAGCCGTTGCCACGATCACCATTCTTGTTTCTTCGCAACAAGGTGGGACTTCATTTTCATTCTAGCTCCAACTTGAGAGGGGCTAATAAGGAGTATAAGAAAAGCCAATCACTTCAGAATATTCTTGCCAAGGAAACAGAATATTCATCACCGGAAGATTTGAAAACTTAGCATAATTTTGGAAGGTTATCACTCCATCAATCTCTGCCTAAACTAAAGGCAAGTGTTACCGTTAGAGCATACTATTGTTCTTATTCTATCATTGAATGTATTCTGTATAAATATGTCTCTCTACAAGGAATAAAAACCAGAGACAAAATTCATCTCTTATAGAATTGCAAAGTTCTTCATTCAGAAGATATTTGACATTTTTTTATTTTCATTTTGAGATTGTTTAGTTGAAATACTGCATTATTTGTACTTTTATTTTCAATGTTAATTTTTTTTTATATTTGATTTGAATTTTAAGATTTATCTTTGTACTCGGTTGAGGTTTTTTAATATTTTTCAATACTATATTTATGATATAACAGTATTATATTATTAGAATATCAAAATTGAAAAAATTAATATTTAATAATATAACTTGTATCACAAATTAACATTATTTAACGATTTAAATTTTTATTCGGTCTGTAGGGATATAATTAGAAACACAAGTCAAAATTAAACTACATTCTATGAAATACTATTGTATATCAAACACTATAATAAGAATCCACCCAACTTTCCTATTAAAATTCTTATAAGTGTTCAAACATGTGAATATCTTTACTTTCCACAGATTTATTTTTCGAATAATCAGATTCCAAATTTACTTTACTTTTCTGGCAACCAAACAGAACCTAGAAGTAAAGAAGAATCCCCCCATCCACAACAAAGTTTATATGGTATTGGACCCTTTTTTAAATTTTAAAATAGTAAATAGTGAAGCCTATAGTTTTGGATTGTCCATTATGAGGTCGGTCCACCAATCATTATTAATTGCTATTTCTTTAATTAAACTACAACGTAAGCACTTGGTTTTTCTTTGCAATGTAATTAATTCTAACTTTGTGCTCAAACACTTGGGTCTTTGTTAGTGTTGCTAAGACATAAACTCTATGTGATTAACAAGTAAAAACATTTTCGTTTTGCTTTTCCATGTTAACTATATAATCAAATCATTTCGAATCTATAAATTTTATTTTTAATAAAAATTATTTATTATTTTATGATGGGATAAAATTTAACTTTTAGTACAATGTTTAAACTATCTTGAAAATATATTGGTCGATATGATATTTGTGGATTATAATAAATGATAGTATTAAAGTCAATTTCGACGAATGATTTAACTTTTAGTACAATAATTAAACTATCTCAATTATCACTTGAAATCATGATAAGTGTACATTATAAATGATCAATTACCATTTAATTCGATTTTTTCTATTTTCGAATTGCACCTTATCTTATTAATCACTTTAGAAATAACTAGTAAACAAACTTTTTCTATGTTAAACTTTCTTGACCAAAAACTCATATTCGAGCCTGAATTGTCCCGACAAGTGGGTCTTTCTATATCCTTCTAGAGGTTGAAATTTGCAACTAAGTTTACGTCTTAATCAACGAAGAGTAAAATTAAAATAAGAATAATTAAATGAAAATAAATGACTATCATCATAAAAATATTTTTAATTTCTTCAAAATACAAAATTATTATCTTATATTTATTAAAAGCTTATATTTATTAATCACTTTACAATTTTTTTCACAATGACATGAACTAACGACAAAATAAAAGACTTGGAAAAATTAAGGAGAGAAAGCAGAAGGTTGATATGCATGTGATGTGCAACTAAGTCTATGTCTTAATCAATAAAGAGTAACATCAACGTGCGTGAGTTTTCAATTAGCTTATTAAAGATAATGATTGTTACGTTTGCGATCCTCATATTAGACGTAATGAATATGCTTCACCTTGCACGTTAGAATTACGGGAGACTTGCCTATGCTTGACGTTCCCGACCAGAAATATCTATACATGAATTTTAGCGTAGCTTCACATTGCGTATTTGATCACCGTCCATAATTCTTTTACGGAAGACTTCGTCCTTTGTCAATATTTATAAGAAGTAATTTTAACTTTAATTTTTTATTTAATAAACGGTTAAATAAGTTTTTAATATTTTATTTCGTAATTTGATAAGATTATGAGAAAATTATCAATTTTTAAGGTAATGTCATAATTTTAAAAATAATATATATCTAAATTATATCATTTCACTATTAAAAAATTATGAATGTTAATTTTAAAAATAGTGCAAGGAGGGTTTCATGATACTAATTATTAAGAGTTCAAGAAATTAAACTAACTAATCTTATATAATCCATGAGGTAAATAAATTAACTAATATATATAACTTATTTTTCTTCAATCAACTCACTCGTATAATACAAAAATGAAAGATTTAGAAAAATTAAGAAATTATTGTTTTTTTTATGTCCGACTCTTAACCAACAATTTATATTATAATTTGAAAGGTTAAAAAAACCACACATATACAGACTTGCGGTACAAGGAATTGGACCTGCGGTATAATGTCATGAAAGATGAGATAGATTATGTGACATCTAACCAAGTTTAGGATCTCATTGAGTTGCCCAATAATGTGAAAGTCATTGGATGGAAATAGATACTTAAGACAAAGAAAGACTCACGAGACAACATTAAGAGACATAAGGTAAGACTTGTTGCCAAATGATTCACTTAGAAGGAAGGGATCGACTACACGGAGACGTTTTCTCCTATATCTAAGAAAGATTCACTCCGTGTAATCATAGCATTGGTAGCTCATTTTGATTTTGAGTTGTATCAAATGGATGTGAAAACAACATTCCTCAATGGTGAACTAAAAGAAAAGGTTTACATAAAACAATATGAAGGATTCTCCTCTAGTGATAGTAAGCATTTAGTCTGCAAGTTTAATAATTCCATATGTGGATTGAAACAACCCTCCTGGCAGTGATATTTAAAATTTCATGAGGTTATCATTTCTTTCGGTTTTGAAAAGAATATAATGGACCAATGTTTACACCAGAAGGTTAGTGGGAGTAAGACTTATTTTCTTGTGTTATACGTGGATGATTTTTGCTTGCAACTAATGATAAAAGTTTGCTATATGGGGTGAAACAATTTCTCTCAAAAAAATTTGATATGAAAGATATGAGTGAGACATCTCATGTCATTAGCATTAAAATCCATAGAGAAAGATCTCTTGGTTTTTTTTTTCTAAATAGACCTATATCAACAAAGTTTTAGAGAGATTTCGGATGAAAGATTGTGCACCAAGCGTAGCATCTATAGTGAAGGGTGATATATCAATTTGAATCAATGCCCGAAAAATGATTTTGAACGGGAACACATGAAGAACATTTCATATGCTTCGGCTATTGAAAACCTTATGTATGCTCAGGTATGTACCAGACCTGACATCGCATATGTTGTTGGAATGTTAGGTAGACATCAGAGTAACTTAGGTGTTGACTATTGGAAAGCTGCAAAGAAGGTTATGAGATATCTTCAGCGCACAAAAGACTGCATGCTTATGTACAAGCGAACTGAGAACTTGAAAGTAATTGGATACTTTGATTCAGACTTTGTTGGTTGCATTGATTCAAGAAAATCAACATCTGGTTATATTTTCATGCTAGCTGATAAAGCTATATCTTGAAGAAGTGTCAAGCAGACCCTGATTGTTACTTCTACTATAGAGGTTGAGTTCGTATCATATTTGGAGGCCATCTCACATAGTGTATAGTTGAAGAGTTTTATATATAGGCTTAGAGTTGTCGATTCAATTTCTAAGCCATTAAAGTTGTATTGTGACAACTCAGCTGTGATCTTTATGGCTAAAAATAAGAAGAGTGAAAGTCGAAGTAAGCATATCGACATTAAGTATTTAGCCATAAGAGAACGTGTTAAGGAAAGGAAAGTTGTCATTGAGCACATTAGCACTGAGTTGATGATTGCAAATATAACTAAAGGCATGCCACCTAAACAGTTTAAGAATCACGTAGTGCGAATGAGACTTGGTTCCATAATGTGATTTTTATTGTACATTTGTTGCTTTAATGGAATTCTTATTTAATTTGATATTTTTCTCATGTAGTTTTGTGCACATATATTTGATTGTTTTGAGAAATATCATTTAGTTTGGACCTAGAATAAATTTATGGTTTATTTATTAAGTTTAAGGGTTAGTAATGAGAGACTTTAGATATTGTAACAGTGGAAGATAATACTCGCTATAAGAGGACTTATCGCTATGATTCATATATTTAGTTTCTTGTTATGTTTGATGTTGGGTTAAATGAACCAAGTGGAAGAATGTAGGATTTTTTTTCGAAAATCTTGGGATATCCTATTGTTTAGAATTTGGTCCATTTAATGGTTTAACCCATTAATCACGCAAAACGCCCATACATTATCATTTTCATCTTTTGTGATATGCAGAGACGATGAAACGATGAAATATATATTTTTGGGTCCTTATCCTTAGCTTCACATAATAATAATTGGATACCATTGGATTGTGGAGATCAGAGGTTAGAAGATTCAAAATTTATCATTTTGATCGTGAGAATGTTGCTGGACAAAGTTTGTAAGCAATGACTGGAGGTATTTTTAATGTTTTTGTTATGCTTCCATTTGTCGTTTATTCATTCAGATAGCATGCATGAAGCTTAATCATATATAATAAATTTTGTGTTTAAGATGCATGCTTCAGTGTTTATATTTAGTAGAGAAGGGAAGGTAATGGCACTAAACTAGGCTTTACCAAGTCCGAGGCCGAGTATGATCAGTTCGGACTTACGAGCCTATGCCTTTAATTTTGCCAAAACTAGCAACAACGCTACGTGAATATATGATTAGCATCCATTGTTCAATTACTCCATTTAATCTCATATGATGTCTAACCACAACTCAAATGAATGCAATGATATATCTTAATTCCGCTGCAAATAATCACATGACCCAGCTATATATACCTAGAAATGTTGAGTTGTATACTATGAGAGCCCATATTAGCCGACTGAGCTTCCTCCTGCCCGTTTCCTTCTGACTGGGCGTTCTTGTACGGTACCTTAGCAGCTCTCAGTTGGGCAATGTCTTTGGCCGTTAATCAATGTCAAGGGTTAAAGGAAATCGAAGCAGTGAAAGCAAAATGAAGTAAAGATGAGAACTTTCTTTTTTCCCTGATATTGAAAAATCCTTTTGGTGCTAAAATATAGTAATGTTTTCCCGCCAAAATGGTTTCCATTATTGGGCCTTTTGCTCAAAGTTCTTGGACCTTTACCAGCGGACTTGTCCACTAAACAACATCCGAAATCAAAAATTGACTTTAAGGTTCATATCTTAAACACTTTCTCTTGTAAATTCACTCATTTGGCTTGGATCCCGTCTTGTTTTCTTCTTGCCGTCCATTCGCCATTCACCGTTGGATCTTCGTGGAGGTGCAATCTGACAATGACCCCCTTCTTCTAGTTTCAACTATTTAGGGTTGTTTCCGTTATCTATGAGATCAATTGGTTAGTGTGATGAGTTAATTTGCTTGATTAGGATGAATAAATAGACGGGTTTGGCTTAACTTTTGGTTTTCTTGTCCCTGAAAGTGTATTTTCTTATTGTAAATTGTAGTAACAAGCCATCTTGGAAGAAAAAAGAAATCTTAAGTGAATTGGGGTTGCTTAGCATCATTCGTAAAATCAAGAGGAAGGAGAAGGAACTGCATATACTTATGGTGTATGTCCTCTTTTATTTTTGTCTCTTTGTTACGGATAAGTATATACATTGTTCTGAAATTCTTGTGAGCCGTTTAGGGGCCTTGATAATTCTAGGAAGACAACGATTGTGCTGAAGATCAATGGGGAAGACACCAGCATTATTAGCCCTACCCTTGGCTTCAATATCAAAACTACCAATTATCAAAAGTAAGCCACTTCCTCTCCCTCTATAATTAGAGATACCATTATTTCCAGTACTTCCAAAATGTTTGAACTATTGATTTATATAATTGGAAGTGACCAAATAGGTTTGTAACACGTAATACAGTTTAAATCAATGGGTCGAAGTCCCGATAGAAAATGGATCCCTTCTAATGTGGACCTAGTCCATATCGGCCTTGTGATGGGGAAGCCCGATATGTAACTTATATAAATAGGTTATGGTCTCTTATAGTTACTTAAGTAATTCACAAGCATTCAGAGCTCTGACCCGTTAAGAGTGCCCATGTATTAAGGAAATTACAGAAAGGCCTAAACCACGAGCCGGTGAACATTTTCTATAAAGGTCCCGAAGAGATTTGAGCTCGTTTGACAGTAGAAAAAGACATTTAAAGATTAGATGGAACTGAAATCAGGTATTCCACATTCTTTCATTTTTAATCCTTTTGTGATCGATCCTGGGTAAGTAATACAGTCTGTGTTACGTGTTACACGTGGTATCAGAGCGGTTACGTGATCGGATTGCCGAAAACGAAGGTTTTTCGATTTTTTATCTCATATGGTTTTTCTCTGTTTTTGATTCGATTTTTGGTTATTTTGCGTAAATAATTGCATAGAAGTGGTATACATACGGTTAGCCATGAAAAATGGGTCAAAAACAGGCCAAACGGAGTGAAAAACAAACCTTCGGAATGCTGGAAATTGCCTCCAGCATCGGAGGCGATAGAGAACGTCGGGCCCATGCAGTGCACGCGCCCAACCTCGCTACAGTAGCGAGGAGAGGCGGTGCGACTGGTGCGTACGTTGCACGTGCCAATCGCGCACTGTCGCGTAGCATTGCTCTTGAAGCGCATGTACGGGACGCGACCCGTGCTGCCATTGGCATCGGAAGGCGGGTGCATGCAACATTCGGACCATCCACATGCCACGGAAGGATGTCAGACACGTGGGAGGCGTGTGCTATGCATGCGCTACACAGTTTTCGCTCGTCTACTCGTGCAAGATCATGACGTGCACGAGCCAGACGCATCTGGCGCGTCTGTGCGCGCGCAGTGACGTGGTGGGTGCGTCAACAACTGACGTCAGTCGTACGGACATGGAAAAAAAGCACACAAAAATTTTAGATTTTTCGTAATGGTTTCTCGGGTTTTTTTGGGTCAGTTTCTGGGTCTGGGAAATTTATAAAGTGATTTTTTCCATTTCTCTGGATTTATTACATTAGTAATAAATTACAATTTAACCCAAAAAAAAGGAATTAAGGTATTTTGGATCCGATTTCAAGTACATTTTCATGCTTCGGACATCACATGAGAGAGATACTTCAAATTGTCGTGTCTCGAGTCTCATATTCAAGATTCGGAGTCGCATGATGGTTAATCGGAAAAAGAATTGAGACATTCTGAAGCCATTTTTGAGTGAATTTTCGTGCAACGAACTTGCCATAAAGGAGATACATGGGATCCTTGTGTCTCGGGCAGTCGATTTGGTATCAAATAAGGCACGATAGTCACTCTACTGAGATTTTTCTTTTATGATAGTCTCAAATGAAGTTTTCAGAGAATGTCTTCAACACAGGTGTGTGACAATGAGACTATGCATTCGGGTTTTGCATTTATTGAAGTTACATTGTCACATACCTATGCCCATAAAGAATGTGAGGATAACATAAAGCTGTATCCCTTGTGTTTGTGGACTTTTTAGGTGCTGATAAGAATGTAGTCACCACAGTGGCCTTTCGAGTCAGTATTTTGGATTGTTCTGCATGCACGTTAGGGGGATGTCTCTGGTCTCATGTTTGGTTATTCTACCCATAGGTGTTGGTCTTACATGAGATTTTGAGATGTGCATAAATGCATTTGATAAAGGAAAGCCGTTGCTTAAATGATCTATTCGCCCACAGGTGGTAGTATCATGAGAGCTGATAGTTTGTACTCTGATCTCTTTTATGTGTGGAAGTCTAGTTGTATATATTATGCATTCAGCCCACAGGTGTTTCATAATATATGTGACCAGATTTTCAGGAAAGATATTGTTTAATGGCTTTTAGTATTACTATTATCCTGCATTTGTGCTAATATAATTAAAGTTACTAAAGAGTCACCTTTTCGGTCAATAAAATCAGTGTCACTATTGAAACTTTAACCGGTTTCAATATAAGAAGTAGACAGAGGATGTATTAAATGCTATGGAAATAGCTGAGGTTGATATGACCATACAGACAAATGGGTCATCTCCACCTACATCCATGAGCTCGAAAGCTCATAAAGCAGCCTATTAAGCCAAGAATCGGTCTGACAGATTATGTCTAATGACCATTAAGAGATCCGTACCTAACCATCTACATAGTGAACTTCCGGACACAGACATAGCACAGTGATTTCTTGGAAATGTCTCCTAGAGGTACATAGTCTCATCTAGTATTGAGACAAGTGTCTTGAATAAAGAATTATTCTCCATAAAGTATATGGGAAAAAAGGGGGAGTAAGGAGTATATATCAAGAATGATTCATCTTCACCGAAGACCGAAGATGTAAGACATTTCTTTTCCTGATGTCTTCATAAGTCACCAGACTTTGAATACACTCCCTTCAAAGTTGAGTAATCTGGTGAAGACATATTATTGGTAGGATGAGGAATGACACTTTAATGCTTTGATTTGCCATTGGGTTGTTGAGGGGGAGAACCTTAAGGTTGTTACTCCTACAATCCTTGAAGCAACTAATTGGAAGGCAAAGATGAAGCACACTACGATTAAACGTAGAAAGACTGAATCTTCTCCACATGCTGATGCTGGTCGATTCAGTGTTGGTGAAGGTCCTAGGGATATAAGGAAGCTAGAAGTATAAGGCATAGAAGGAAAGACTGTGACTATCAGATAACTTCTTGACTTGTCAATTTATAAATCTAATTTGCGATAGTAGCATTAAGTACTTGATGACTATATAGTAGAGTATCTGATCAAGGTGCTTCCATAGTGCAAGGGGTTCATATCCAGGATAAAGCCAAATAAAGAGAAAGGAGGAACTGATGGTTGACAGTAATGAAGAAATGGAAGTAGATATATCTATAAGGGATGTATGTATTGAATCTTGTAGCAAGGTTCATTTAGGTTATTACACGACACATTTTATATATGATCTTTGGATTAGTTTTGGACAAAGAAGGTTGACATTTTGTATTTAATACTTCTGTTGTACAGTTGTGTTTAATGCAAAACATAATGGTACGACTTTCTTATCATATGGTTTGTATAGAATGTGTCTTACCCCGAATTAGAGATATGCTTTTTCGTATCTTGCTGAACAAGTCATGAAATGAAAGACCCTGATGAATGAAAAGTCATACATGGTGTGGCATAAAAGTTTAAGCCACGTTTCTAGAGCTAGGGTTGGGAGATTGATTAAGGAAGGCATGTGTTGACTACTACAACAGTAAGTTGACTAATAAAGATACTGAGGTCAACTCATACTTCTGACTTGTTGAGTCTGATACATAAAAATATCAGAAGACCTTATACAGTTGCATTGTCCAATTTCAAAAGTATTCTAACATTTGTCATGATTATTCCCATACAGTTATGTGTTCTCGCGTAAAGACTGAAGGTTGAGAACTAATTGGGAACTGTCATTTAGAATGTCAGGTTTGACCATGGAGGAGAATATCATGGCAAACATGGTGTTCAGGACTTAAAAAGGTTCGGTTGCCAGATATATGGAATAGGTTGGCATAGTGACTTGATTCACTATACCGGGTAGTCTTGAGCAAAATAGTGTATTGCCGAAAGGCATAATTATACCCTAAAGGACTTGAAAAAGTCAATGCAGAATAAGACTAATCTACCTGAATATCTAAAAGTGTGAAAACTCAGTCTTACACACATCCATGTGTGGGCCTGCCCTACTAAGGTGGTTTAATCCTTATAAAGAAAAATTGCATGCTCATTATGCTCATTGCTATTTAGTAAGATATCCTGACTACTCTAAAGGCTACAGATTCTACTGTAGAGAAGGAGGGAACAAAATAGTGTTTCTGGAATACTATGTCTATGATGAAGGTAGGCCTCTTGACCCTTGGGATGATAACATGATGGATACTACAGTTGTTAGGTATCCGCTACTCATACAGTTAAATCTGGTAGATCTAGATCTTTGTACCATGCTTGTACAGGAACAGGAACCCATACCTGTACACACAGAGGTTCCTGGGGGTACAAGATCTAATGCAGTTGTGAAGATCCACTGGAGTGAGATGACCTGTTATCCCATCTGATGTCATAGTCTATTAGGTGAGTAGGACTATGATATTAGACATATTAAAAATACATTTACTTTTATATAAACTGTTTTTGTACCCGCAGCGGAATTATGGTGAATTACAATGACTGATGAGATACAAGTCATGAAGTATAGCAAGGTCAGGGAGCTAGTTGATTTTGTAGCATAACTGCAAAATTGTCAGTATAAAGTTTAGACCTGAAGGACTTTAGGATGAAGTTCATCGGTTTATGGACTAGCTCAATTGCCTGATGGTTCCCTCAGAAAGAAATGTTAACTTTACTGTTACTTTTCTCTCGTACCCTCGTAGGATACATTTTGAGTGATTTTGACAATTGTAGCTCATAAAGAGTAACATCAGATAGTTGTCAAAACCGTTTTCCTTAGTAAAGACCTTTATACAGTGGTCTATATGATACAACCTAAAGGATTTCAGGATCCAAATGGAATTGACATAATTTGCACGTTATGCAGATCAATATGTGGTTTACATTAAACCTCCCGAAAGTGAAACCTTACAGTTGATGAGGTTATGACCTCTTTCAGCTTCATGGAAAATAAAGTTAAAAAGCCGCTTGTACTCAATCAGGGGAGCAAAATTATCTTCCTATTACTGCATAAGGATGATATATTGCTCACGTCAAATTGTTTAACCATGTTGTATAAGGTGAAACAACGTTTGGTCAAGAACTTTGACATAAAAGGCCCTTGACATAGCATCTTTTGTCCTAGGTATTTAGATTCACCAGGACAGATCTTCACATTCATGATACCTCTCACAGAATGCATAAATTAATTATATGTGACAAAGGTTTAATACAGTTAACAGTAAACTTGTCATAAAACACTTTTCTCTCCTAGTGAGAGATAATCTTTGACACAATGACCAAAGAATAAAGTAAAGAGAGAGGTTATGAGGAATGTTCTATATTCTAGTACAGTTGATAGCCTAATGTATGCTCGGCTATGTACTGGGCAGGACATTGCATTTACTATTTGACTGTTTGGTCAGTATCTGGTTAACCCAAATATAGACCATTGAAATCCAGTCAGGTGAGTGTTAAGATCATTAAAGGAAATCAAGGATTATATGTTGGCATATAGAAAAGTCAACAAACTAAAACTCGTAGGGAATTCAGATTCAGATTGTGCTATGTGTCCGGATGATCGAATGTTCACTTAAGGTTACAGTTTAAGGTTGCAGATGGTATAATGTCGTGGAAGTGTGTCAGTGAGACATGGGTAGCTTCCTCAACCACGCATGCATAGTGCATGCCATAGGCTGCTTTGCAGACAGTTTAGCTCAGAAATTTAATTTCTGAGTTATCTGTGGTTGATTCAGTGGCTAAACCCATTCAGTTGCAATGTGATAATCAGGCTTTCATGTTGTTTAATAACAACATTGAATATCACAGGGTCTTAGCATTTTGAGATCAAATTCTTGATCATGAAGTAGTTGACACGAAAAGGTGACATTAAAGTTTGGAGCATTTAAAGACTAAGGAACTATAAGTCGATTCTGTAACTAAAGGACTTTACCCACTTGTGTTTGGAATACAAGTATACAGTATGGGTGTTTTGAAGTCCTTAGACACTGTCAGTTAAGGAATCGTTATGTTTGCTCTACGTACATTTGTACATCTTGATGTATTATGACAGTATGATGGTTCATAAAGATGATCATCGGTTATCCTCAGTAATATTTGTTATCATACGTTGTCATAATACGTATAGAAGTTTTAAGATTTGTGTTGATCTTAAGCATTTTAAAGGTCATTAGGCATATATGAAGATTGACCCTGAGCCTATGTCATTAGACACATACAGTTTTGTTCGGATATATCCTTAAAGTTTGACATAACATAGGGGGATATAAGTTTTTAATCTCATAAAAGTTCTCTAATGCAGTTTACCATTCAGTTGGAGGACATAAAGTTTTCTCTAATGCTGTTTAGCATTCGGTGAGAGAAAACAGGATTTCTTTGATGCAGTTTAGCATAAAGCTGGAGAAATCGAGACCTATAGACGAAGATGATACATATTAGATCATAAAGGTATCATCGTAGTCTACCACACTCCATTTTCCCATTCATGTTGGTTAGGTATTAGGTATACGTGATTGTATTGGACCTGTGTCACACATGACACATGTGTCTGATATTTTCTGGTATCGAAAGCCTTGCAGGACAGAATGTTGGACTTTTATTATCTTTGGATCAAAATTTTGTTTTTAAACTCTGTCGACTAATATAGTAGCGTAGCTTAACCAAAATTTTAATTTATTTTTAAAATTGAGTCAAAACTGCAATTACTAATTGTCCAAGGGGGAGATTGTTAGATATTTTTGCCCCTAAGGGCGATTTTGTCAATTTCCCATTCAGTGAACAGTTATTAATTGTAATTTAGTTTTTAAATAAATTATCGGTTAAGTTACGTAATTTGATCCGGATAAAGATAATAAAGTGGCTCAATAAATGATCTAAATCAATGGGTCGAAGTTCGGGTAAAAAATAGATCCCTTCTAGTATGAACCTGATCTATATCGATTTTGTGATGGGGAAGCCCGATATGGAAGCTATATAAATAGGTTATGGTCTCCTATAGTTACTTAAGTAATTCATGAGCATTCAGAGCTCTGACCCGTTAAGAGCGCCCATGTATTAAGGAAACTACAGAAAGGCCTAAACCACGAGCCGGTGAACGTTTTCTATAAAGGTCCCGGAGAGATTCGCGCTCGTTTGGCAGTAAAAAAAACCAAATTACAATTAATAACTATCCACTGAATGGGAAATTGACAAAATTGCCCTTAGGGGCAAAAATGTCTAACAAGGTTTACAACAAAACTTTTGTACATATATACATGTGTGTGTGTATTTGTTTTCGTGGGTAATGTCCTTGAATGAATAACAAGTGCATCTTTGGCTACTGTGGTAACTGTAGTGAAGTCATGTATGGACAAGCATGTTATTTGTGGACTGTGTTGGATTAACAGGAAAATGGTATTGTTGCTTGTCAGGTATATCTTGAACGTATGGGAAGTTGGGGGCTAAAAAACGATTAGATAGTATTGGAGGAATTACTTTGAGCAAACTAGTGGCTTGGTTTGGGTAGTTGACAGCTCTGTTCTTAGGAGGTTAGATGATTGGAAGATGGAACTTGACAATCTTTTGAAACAAGAGGTAGTTGTCTTCTCAAGGTTTTTCCTTTTATGTAATTGTTAGAGCTTTGTTACTTTTAATCTGCTAGTGTTTTCAACTGCTCCTCTCACATGGTTTCTTTCCCTTGCCCTTGTTTAGTTTAGTTATTGGCTTTTGATTTATCTGTTCAAATGGCAGAGGTTATCTGGAGCATCTCTCTACTTATTCTAGCTAATAAGCAAGACATAAAAGGGGCTCTTACACCAGAAGAAATTGCTATAATATATTCCTTTAGCTTAAGTTCTACACTGTGATTGTTTTGGTTCTTTATTTTGTCATCTTTCTTTGGAGTTCTAAGTTTGTTCCAACATCCATACATCAGTATCATTTACCTTGATTTTTCAATGTGAACTTAACTTTGGAACTCAACTACCAGCTTCATTGCCATAATGCATTCTTAATTAGAAATGTCAATCATATGGCTTCACAATCACCATACTGTTTTCCATAATGTTTAAGCTTTTCTTTCTTCACATCAATATATTGTTGAAAGTACCTATGTGAACGTCAAATGCATATTGATCTTTTTCTTTTCGATCGGGAGCGATGATTTCGTGGTGATTCACATCCTTGTATAATATGTTGAAATGATGTCTTTCTACTTATGTAGGTGGTGAATTTGGAAAATATGGATAAAACCTGTCACTGGAAAATTGTTGGTTGTAATGCATACACTGGTTCAGGATTGCTTGAAGGATTTGACTTGTTAGTTCAGGACATTGCCTTCAGAATCTACGTATTGGATTAAACATAATTAAGCCATTTACAGTTTTCTTCTTTTCAAAAATGATCGTGATTCTTAGATTCAAGCTCAGGATTTCTTCGTCAAAATTTCCTATACAAACTAATGTGCGTATATGTATATCTCTATTGAAATTTGTCCAAATTACTTCAGCAGTATCAGTATAAATAGAGAGATGCATGTGAAATTTCATATTTAAAATTGAAGTTGTTGAATTATTTTAACTTTGACAAATTATAATATAAATTATTCATCAAATTGGTTGTCAATAATTCTGAGTAAATGTAACAGCTTTTAGAATGTGATTTTTCATTATAAATATGTAATTATAATAATAATATATAAAAAAAATTGGGTTCCTTTTAATAAATATATATTTCACTATAATAATCGCATTGATATACGAGACTTAAGTTTAATATTTGAATTCAATTTTAGCTTGATATCGTATGGAATAATATTTTTGGTTTAGCGTCATTTATTAATTTTTTATTAATATTCTTTTTTAGTACATATTTAAATATCATGTTTCAAATTCCTATTTTTCTATTATTCCTATTCTATACATTGGTTACTTTTAATTCATGGAGAGTTTCAGTTGAATGTCAAATAATACTAAAGAAATAGCATCATTTATAGTCAAGTATAACAAATTTACAAAAGTATCAACTCTACTGAAGAAATTGAAATAAAAATAAAAATAGGTGTTATAGACATAAACATAACTTACAAACAACATTGTTTATTATTATAGATCGATGCGTATCAAAAAGTACTCAAAAGACAGCATATTACATATAAAAAATTAACTTATCCCTAATTTTGATAAAACGAAAAATTATCTACGAAACCTCTCGATGAATCAGAACCATGCTTGACACCAATATGAGTTTATGTACAAAATTGCAAACATTGTGACTAATATAATAGTAAAAGTCACAAAAAACTTATACAAAAGACATTCATGTCGTCAACTTCATCATCATTTGAAGACGGTGATGTGGGTGTTTCTGAAATGCAATTCCTTGGTAGTGGTAACCTGCCTAAGAAACAATTCCCTTCATAATTGCTCTCATCAAATATGGCAAATTAAGCAACTCTGTTGGGTATCTTACTAGAAAGGTTATTGTAAGACACGTTGAAAACTTCTAAGAAGTTTAACTCTATAAGCTAATGAGGAATTGTTCCACTCAAGTTGTTGCAAGAAAGATCCGAAGTTTCAATTTTGGACATGTTTGAGAACAAGAAGGAAATAGGTCTGAATAAACTATTATATGATAGGTTCAAAAGGTAGATACTTTGAATATTTCCAAATTCATAAGAAATTTGGCCTTTTAAATTGTTGTAAGAGAGATCCAATCTCATGAAATTCATGCCAACAATTTTTTCCATTTTGTAACAAAAAATGTTTCCCTTCACTACAAATTCAAATTCTCCAATAGGATATAATGCACCTTCAAAGGTTTCTTTTTTATACTTATACAAATAATTGGTAGAGAATCCGGAGAGCTTATTATGTGAAAGATCAACTACCTTTAACTCATTTGTCATCTTCTACAAATTAATTGGGATCTCTCCCATAAAATTATTATGACTCAAGAAAGATGCCTTAATGTATTAAACTTTTCAATCCACTTTGGAACTGTACCTATCAAACAATTATGACTGAGATCTAAAACTTCCAAATTATTAGAATGGGAAATTAATTGGGGAAAAGATACTTCCAATCTATTTTCTAACAAATAAATATTTTGCAACTATGAAGTTCCCAATATTGTAGGCATGCTTCTAAAAAGCATGTTTTTTGAAAGATCCAACAGTCGAAGAGAATCCATTGTTTCAATCCACTTTGGAACTTTGTCAAATGGTTTGTTATCACGCACGACAAATACCATTAAGAAAGAACAATTAGACAAACTTTCTAGAATGCTTCCAGTAAACTCATTTTCTGATAGATGTAACCACTCCAACCTTGGAAAATATGCACACATCTTAGTTGGAATGCCACCATAAAAGTGATTTCTGGAGATGTCCAAATAGCTTAAAGTTGCATTAGGATTACATGTTGAAAAACCCAAAGATCCCGAAAGAAAACAATTGGAGAGAAGGCTTTCTAATTTTGTATTGTTTTCTAGTAACAAACTTGGTAAGCCCAATCCTATTATTGGAATGCCATAAATGTTGAGATCATGCAAATCATGTTGATGGTACAAAATTTAAAAAATGATCGTCCTCCAAAAGTTGAACTTAACAAAAGACTCTCTAATTGAAACTTTGGTGTCAAATTACAATTGACCACCTCTATTTCTGTACTTCATTTCCATAAGCATGAAAGAACTTGAGTTTAGAGTGGTTAAAGAATGGAGAAAGTGAACTTGAAATTTCAAAATGATTGTTACTCAGTGTTAAGGACGTGATAGACATGAGGAATTTTAATAGAGATTGAGATTTTTTTTCCGTAAAGTGATTATTGAAGAGATATATTTCTTGAAGAAGTGTCAAATTCACCAAACAATTGGGCCAATTACCACTCAAAGTAGTGCCGTAAAGTTGGAGCACCCGAAGATTTGTGAATTAGCATAAGCCTAAATGTATATTAAAGAAAAGGAGATTAGAGAGATAGACAACCATCAGAGACTTCAAATTTTATTATTAAGGAAATTAACTAATCTTGAATGCTGCCGGTGAGCTAAGAATATGACAAAGATAAAGTCTCAAGTGAAGACAGGTTTACAATTGACTGTAGTAAAGTATTGATATTAGACAAGCCTGCAATTATAGGAAAAAATTAGTCAAAAAGGAAATAATAAATTCACTAACTGAAATATTTTAGACATACTTTGGAAAATGGGGATGTTTCCATTGATCAAGTCCATGCTTAAAGTCCAAAGAGAACGAAAAGCAAGACTTTGCAAAAAATTCACATCCAAAAAAGAATCACTTAGGTATAACTCTTTCATATTGTCCAACTCTATTTTGAAGAAGAGAAAAACAAATGCTATATAAAATTTAACAAATTAAAATATCTGTTTAACTTACCTTGTGAAAATAATACTCCTGTAAAATTATTGTATTCTAAATGAAGGGACTCAAGTTTTGGGAACACTTTTAATTATTCCGGCTAAAAGTTGCTTCCCATATCTTCTAGCCAAAGGATGATTATATTGCTTTGACCTTTAATATCTAAAAGAAATGAAAAAATAATTAGAAAATATAGATTTTATTACCAAGTTTACGTTTGACGAGTTGCTTGAATTTTAAATAACACATTAATTTAAATAAAAAAGAACATACATGCTTTAAGTAAGTGAATAAATTATGTGAAGTATATAATTACGCTATTAAATAAGATTCGGGTATTACCTTTAGGTACAATAAACGTGTCAATGTGGTTGCCGCTAATGTCTAACTCCTCCATAGTGAATAAGGCAACCAAGTCTTGTGAGTAACCCCAAAAAAAATCAAACTTGCTTAGATGTTATTAATACAATTAAAACTAAATATCATTTCTTTTAATGATTAAAAGAAAATATCAACCAACCTTTCATGTTGATTGATCCTTTTAACTTAATGAAAGAAATATCTAAAGTTTTAAGAGAATGAAGTCCACGCAACAATGGTAATACGTTGTTGTTCAGATCATTATGTCCCAAATGAAGGATCTCTAAGTTCCTCAGCTTCTGTAATTCTTCAATACCTATAAAGTTTACTCATGTACATTTAACTTACTAAAAGAAATGATAAATATAATTAACAAAATTATGATATATATGTGTATATATATATATATATATAGCTAATATTATGAATATATATGATTAAATATATCTTTTTTATAATAATTAAAATTAGTATATATGAGCCCAAATTTACCGCTTATATCTTTCAATCCAATCTCAGTCATATATAGATATTTCAATGATGAAAAACTCGCCACGGAAGATAAGACGACTTTTCCCAATTTATTATAACTCAAATCAAGATATTCCAAATTGATCGTATTCGTCAATCTTTCAAAACCTGCATATCAAGAATATCACAAGTTTGAGACATAATTTATATTTATGAGTGATTTGATCATAAAATAAAAACGTTTAGCAACCTTCATTCTTTACGCAGCAAACAATAGAATTGTGTCGTAAACTAAGGCTTCGGAGTTCTTGAAAAGGAAGAAACATCGAGGCGTTGAAGTACCAATTATCTACAAATTCTCCCCATCTAAAATAATCAAGCCTGAGCTCGTAGACTCGACCTGTTGTGGCGTTACAGCCAACACCATCCCACTTACAACAGTCAACGTCTTTCCTCCATGTATTCATTCCCTGGGATTCGTAAGGATCTGCGCAATTAAAAGAAGCTTTCAGCTGCAAGAGAGCAAGTCTCTCTTCATCCAAACACGCATTAGAGCCCCAGCCTTGCAGTAGTAATAACAATGATTTCAGCATCATCATTACTGCTACTGAACTCAGTTGATAGTTTATCATGCTTGCCATTTCTACTTTTGTATGATAAGCGAAGATTTCTAGTGTAGTATCGTATTGAAGCGACAATGCTTTTATAGGAATAGGAGACTCTCATCCAATGGGTTTTTATGGTGAAGACATTTTTGGAACTAAACAAGTGGGAGAGGCAAAAAAGTAAACGGCACATTTAATATTCACCAATAAATAAAAATAAGTTATAAAAAATTATTAAAATAATTATTTCTAATTTTAAGTTACAAAATATAGTTATATGTTTCCCCGAAGACATGGACTAACGTGGAGAAACAAGACTTGGTCACTTGGAACTTGTGTTTACAACCATTCTTGAGATTGAAACTTTTTTTTTTTAAGACTAAAATTTAAAATAAAACGTAATAAATGTGAAATTTATAATCTTTTAGTTTTTCAAACTAAAATAATTTAAACTTTTAATATATAAGTTTGCACTTTGCTCCTTTTTAATACATATATCTATATGGAGCAGTTGCTTTACGTTACCTGACAAAAAGATATATGTTAAAAATAATTAGCTTAATTAATTAATTAATTATATCATAATTTTTGAAAATTTTTTCTCTCTAATAAAAATTTTATTAGAGACCTTAATTTTTTATCACTTTAAAGATAACTTGGCAAAATTTTCCACAAAGACATGGACTAGCATAGAGAAAGAAGACTTGGTCACTTGGAATTTGTGCTTATAACCATTCCTGAGATTGAAACTTGTGTTGTTTTTTCTTTTACAAGAAATTCTAGAATAAAACTTAAAATAAAACTTAATAAATATAAAATTTATAGCAAACTGAAATAGTTTAAACTATTAAAATATAAGATTGCTCCTTTTAAAAATTAAATATAAGTGTGATTCTTATATGAATTACAAAAATGATTGCAACCCAAGCAAAGTCAGTTTGACATAAACGCATTAAGTTTAATTTGATTGAAATCTATTATAAAATATTCTTCTAAATATACATAACTATAAATATTTTTTCTTTGCACTTTTAATATATTAATTTAGATTTATTCATGTTAAATTTGAAATTTGAGTCCAAACAACTTAAATTTGATCAAACAAATGATTTTATTCTTTCTTTTTGTGAAAGGAAAAATAACAAATAGAACAAACTACCCAAGTAATCAATCTAGGAAACGAAACCCTGCTATATCCTCGAGCAGGATAGAAATATACCCTAAAGGCGTAGTGGTAAGCGGAGCGACACCTAAGTTGCAAGAGGTTGCATAATTCGCAAGCCAATTTACATAGCAGTTGCAAAAAACATGTTGCACCTTCACCTACCAATTCCTCGTGAGTAGCTCTCGAATGCAAAAGGCCAAGGGATTAGAAGATGCTAGCAACTTGTCCGGAAATGAAAGGAGATGCACAACAAGAAGCAAATCCACCTCTAGCTCCACTTGCCGAAAGCCAAGATCCCAAGTTAGAGTTAATATGTAAAAGCTCCCCAAAGCTGACTCGAAAAGGATGATCATGTACCAATATTTTGCACAAATCCTACAAGCTACCATATACCTTAGTTATCTCGTATCAGTACACCTGCCGACGCGGAGCCAGACAAACTTCTAAAATATGTCTAAAATAAATGATTTTATTCTTTTAAAATATGTCTAAAATCTAAATAGGCTTAAGTTTAGACCTATTTTTTAGTCTAAACTGATTTAAACTGAAAAATCAGTTTAGACTACCAAATATTTTGGATTAAATTCAATTTGTATTGGACCAATACTATTCCAAATCCCTTATTTCGTAAGA
>JAOTAY010032454.1:0-24662 GCA_025629805.1 Erythroxylum baracoense
AGGTCTTTATTCCTTTGGTTGTAATGGGGCCAAGGGGTAAAGTAGGCTAAGAAAGAAAGGATAGGAATTTAAACATTCAATAATTAATAGAGCAGAAACTACAAATATTATAATCATCATTGGCAAAATTTACTAAGAAATTTCCCAACAACCATAATACTTAGGAAGCTCTCCCAACTCTATTATCAAAATTTCCATCATTCTTTCACCTTGGAATCTGAAGTGAACATGCGTAACTTTTCAAAAACACCATTTAGATGCCAAATTTTCCTATCTTTTCTATAGAAAACGTCCCCACACTTCTTCCTTTGTATACCTATCAATAAGAGTATTGAATGCACAACATTTACAGCTCTACTAACCATCGAACAAGGGCAAATTTGTTTTTCTTAGTTCAAGGTTATTTGGAATAGGTTTACAAAGAAAAAGGCTCAAATACAATTAATAGGCATAAAGGGTTCACTAGGGGATTGATATACAAAAAGGGTTGGCTAATTGACTCAAGCTCAATCCTAGTGCCTTTTAAACCTTTTATGAACATACCATAGCATGATTATGTAACCTCGAAAAGATGTAATGCAAGTTCTAGAAGTAAACATACATAGAAAAGAAAATTATATCACTCACAAGAAAAATAAGAATGGGTGCAATCCTTTAGGCTTAAAATAGCTCATTCGGTGATGTTTACTCATTCAATAGCATGCTTATTCAATCAATTTAACATTATAGCATCCAATTGTGACAAGGTATGTAATCTATTTAATCATATTATGTATCTTATTTAAGATCAATCTTACCCATAATACAATTAACTCATTAAATTGGATTATAAAGATAATTAGAATGTGAAAGATGTATAAGTATGCAAACATGCATGTGAAAGTATGTAGAATTAGTTAATGCAAAACTACATAAAACAAAGGTTAAAATTTTTTTAATGGAAATTGTAAGATAATTCAATGCAAAATAATGCATACAAAACCATGAATTTATCCTCCCCTACACTTAGAATCAACATTGTTCTCAATGTCTGTTAAGATAAAAAAATAATGCAAAGAACAGAATAAGGAGTAAGGGTAAAGAAACTGAAATAAAATATTGCATTGTCAAGAAACCAAATTCTAAACCTTGTATTCCTATCTCCCATCAAGATATAGATGAAAAAATTATGGAGATAGAACAAAATAACATTGAAGTTATCTGTACAATTTTCCAAATTAAAAGAAACAAAATAAAACATAGGGTGAGATTAAAATAAAGTGCGAATCTAAATGCATGAAATTTAAAATGCAAATGTAGTCCTATGATCCTATGGTATCATTATCCAAAAGGAGGTGGTTGTTGCTCCAAGAAAGCCCTCAACATATCTTCAATACTGGTTTGTGAAGCCACGAGATTTCCTATTTCAGCTCGAAGATCGCTAACTTATATCCAAACTTCTTGCAACTGAGCCAGAACCTGATTGTCCCCTGGAACTGGATTAGCTCTAGATTGCTGTGCAGTAGGTGCATTTAGATTGTCCCTCTCTCGATATGGATTGACCCATCTGTTAAGAGCATCTTCTCTATAATTGAATTCCCTTATTTTCATCAACATTGATGACATCTACATTAGTAGTATAGGCCACTTCTTCATTTCTCTTGAGGACCTTGAGATGCCCAAATAGTTAGCTCAATTGCACTGGAAACACAAACCTCTTCGTCTTAGCCTTGTGATGGACTACTTGCCATATAGAAGTCATTATCATCTGGGCAATAGAAATGCCCTAGAATTGGTCATCTAGGAAAAACATCTTGTCCAAAATGTACAAGTCTTCATTATGGAGGTACCTGAATCACTAGCCTTATGCATTACATTATGAGCAAGCAGGAATGCCACCAATCTAGGGCCAAGATGAAGGGAATTGTAATTCATAAAGGTTCGCTGGTTTGTGAATTGGATAGTGACTTTAAACCTAAGTCGAGACATAGCTTCAGATGTATTCCATTGACTATCAATTGTACATCTTGCCTATTTGTCAAAAAATGGAACTTGACCTCCAACTAGTAGCTCTAAATGTCTATTAATCAGATCTTCTGTTATGACCATGAATTTTTCAATTGACTCGAGAAGTGAGCATCGGAGTTTGTTTATCGACTACCTCACTAAGGTCAGCATAAATAATTTTTTTGAGAAATTAAAAAATGCATTAAAAAAATAAAGAGAGTTTACATTGAATGTCTCACTCCCACGTGTGTGAGACTTAAATACAATAATAAACTAAAGAAAACGACGACGTTCCTTTATAAGAAATACGAGGTCGTTTAATCACTTAGAGTATAACGAACCCTTGCTTTCTCGCATCTTACAGAAGTTTATCGATTGAGGGGGGAGGGGGGCGAGAGATGTCGATGATGATGTTGCGTCTCCCCAAGTGCTTCCTTTCTGACTCAGCTCCAATAAACCCCAAACATAGGTATGATTTTCAGGCTTAGTATCACCATTTCTTTTAGTAGTTTGAGGTAGATCGAAGCCTTAATGTTTTGAATCTTTAAGAGATGTCCCAAGTTTTGGGGGGGAGGGGGGGAGATGTCTCGATCTGTAACTATTAGTGTATCTCCCCCTTAATTTCCTTCTCTTGACATTGCACCTTGATTTCTGGATCTCAAGTAACTATTCCTCTTCCTCTTGAGATTCTTTTAGTGGTTAGGGCTTTACAATTTCCTTCGAGTCTACAGAGTTCCTCTTTCAGATTAGAGGGTTCGATTTTCAGATTAGGTCAGCTTCTCATGATATTTCTTCTCCTATTCATCAAATAACATTCTTATGTTGATTTCAGTCAAAAGAAGGGAATAGCAGCATGTCTTAGACCCGAAACTTGCTGAGAACCTCTATCTTTGCCATTAGGTGAGTACCTGAAAATAGAAGTTCTCTAGAAAATGAGATGATTTTAGATTCCTTGAAAATCTTTTGCCGATGCTATAGTGAACTGATCCTTTGAATAATAAAAAGATGTTTATGAATAAAAAGATTAGTAGTTTCAGAAAGTAGATGATGATTGGTTGGAACCTGACTAATTGAACTGTTCTAAAACTGGCCCCAAGTGTTATGAAATTGCTTGTATGGTAAGGTTATGAAACCCCAGTGAGGCTAAACTTTCTATGCGAGGGCCAACCCTCTGTTGTAGTGTAGGTTCAACTAATTAATAATCAGTTGTTCCCTTATACTAGCAATAGTAAGATCTGTAAGGGAGGTTTGAGAGTTAGATTCCTCTCTGAATCTTTTGTTATTTCTCTCAGTCCAGACCGCTTTGACATATGTAGCAACTAAAACCAGTATGATATCCTTATCATATTTAGAGCTTTTTAGATGGGATAGAATCTGTAGGATCTCAGAGAGTCTACAGTGGGTAGTCCTAGTATTACATAGGCTAGAGATTGTAGCCTAAATTCCTTTAGAATAATCACACTAAAAAAAGAGGTGTTCTCTAGTTTCATCCTTCAGATTACATAGAATACATGTTATAGGGGAGGATAGGAACTTTAGCCTATCCAATGTGCTGAGCCTGTTCAGCATAATTAGCCAGAGAAGGAAACTGACGTTAGGTCTAAGGACCTTGTTCCAAACTAGAGGGAACCATCCCACTCTATTCGCTGACCCATATCTCAATTTTTTGCTTCCTTTATAGTAATTTCTAAAACAGGAACCCCATTCCATAAGTAGATGTCTGTCTCTCCGCGGCTTCTAAAATTAGGAATGGACAATAGTCTAATCTCATCTAAAGTTAACAATTAACTTCCATTACTAACTATTTCATGGAGCTTGGTTTCTTTGGGAACCTCTCCAATATGGATTTTTCTAACTGATTATAAATTAAAGGTCCTTGGCCTACCTAATTATTGTACTATAGGGAAAATTTTTCTCTTGTCCCTAATTGACAAGTGATGTTTTGGTGCACCTCTTCCCTCATTCTTGATATTTGGTTAAAGAATCAAGAGTAATTGCCCTTAATCTTTAGAGCCCAAAAACTCTCCCCTTTTAATATATAGGTGTGTATCCATTGGATCCACAAAGATTGTTTGTCACTTAGGATTCTCTAAATCCTCTTTGCCATAAGCAATTTGTTTTTCTTACTGATTGAATCCAACCATAATCCACATTCTTCCAATCTGCCTTCCAACTTACTTTTTCCATTCCTTTCTCCCCATTTCCTTTCCCCTATAGAAACTGTTTCATCAGCTTACCTAAAGTTTTAATAAGCCCTTTCGAGAGGAAAAGATAGGAACATTAGTAAGTTTGCATAAATGGGATCATTGACTTTAAGAGCTGGAGTTTGCCACCATAGGATAGAGCTCTATTGGTCCAAGATCCCAATCTTTTTTGGTTTTTTCTAATAAAGGAAAGCATTCACAAAACCTTAGTTTCTTGGAATGAATAGGAATTCCCAGATAATGAAGTGGAGGATCCTTCAAATCGATTCCTATAGCTAGGGTTAAGGCATTAAACCAGTGAGAAGCACTTTTGGAGATAAAGAGATAACTCATATGTAGATTAATTCCCAGACCAGAAACCTCCTTAAAATATTTGAGAGCATTCATCAGTAGAGAGATTGAGTGAACATCCGCCTTGCTTAGAAGAATAAGATCATCTACAAAACATAAGCTAGTTAGTGAAATCTTCTTACATTTGGAATTGAATCTGTATTTAGAGTCTCCTGAGGTGTTGTGTTTTAGCATTTGAGTGAGGACCTCCATACACATTAGGAAAAGATAAGGGGATAGAGGATCCACCTGCCTAAGCCCTTTCTTACCTTTAAAAATCTCAGTAGGACTCCCATTTATCAATAATCCATAGGAAGCTATGGCAATGCATTCTTTGATCTAACCTATGAAGCAATGGGGGAAGTTCATGGCCTCTATGATTTTGAGCAGAAAATTCCAGTTCACACTATCAAAAGCTTTATGTAAATCCACCTTAATAGCACAATTTTTAGGGCGTCTCCTGCGATTATATCCTTTCAAAAGCTCTTGTACTAGGAGAATATTGTCCCTAATGTCCCTGCTGCACATAAAAGCTCCTTGATTCTCACTGATAAGTAAATGTAAGACCTCCTTCAACCGATTCACCAAGATCTTGCAAATGATCTTGTAGAGGAAGTTTGTGCAGGAAATAGGTCTGAAGTCACTCCATGATGATGGATTTAGGTTTTTAGGAGTCAAGCATAGAAAAGTCTTATTTATTTCTTTTAGCAATACTCCTTGTAGGAAGAATTCATGCACAACCTCATTGACTAAACCCCCTACACTGTTCCAAGATTTCTGGTAGAAGACTCCATTCAGCCCATCAGGTCCAGGAGCTTTAGAGCCATTCATATCGAAAATAACTTTCTTGATTTCCTGATCCGAAATTGGTCTGATTAGTAAAGAATCCTTATGTTGAGGGATTCATGCTGAAACAAACCGTCTAATATCTACTTCAATTCCAGAAGGGGAAACATCTAAACCTAGTAGGTTTTTAAAAAACTTCAAAGCATCCTTTGCTATTCCTTCTTGTCTATACACATTCTCTCCTGATTCAGAAATTATAGAAGAAATTCTGTTTCTGTTCTTTCTAGCTAAAACAGAATTGAAGAAGAATTTAGTGCACCTATCCCCATCCTTAATCCAATTTACTCTTGCTCTCTGCTTCAATAAAGAATATTAATTATCCACTAAGTGTAAGTAGTTCTTGAAAGCTTTCTTTTCAGCTAAAGCTAGAATAAGATCTGTAGGTTTTTCTGCCAACAATTTCTGAATAACAAAGAGTTTATCCTTAGCTATATCTACCATCTTAGAGATATTATGTCCTCCCAATGAGTTTAGGATCTTTAGTTCCTTTTTGATAGCCTTGAGTTTTTGGATGCATATGAATTGTTTAGTCCCAAAGAAATCACACTCAAGGCCCTTCCTTATTTCTTCTTAAAAACCCTCCATGTTAGCTAGAAAGTTATTGAACCTGAAAGGATGAAGAATTCTAGTTTTAGTAAACAAAATTTCGATCCTCATAGGAGTATGATCAGAGATTCTCGAGTCTAGGAATTGGGCTGTGCTTCTTGAAAATGTATCGATCCTTTCCGCATTAACCATTACCTGATCCAATTTTTTTCCTAATGTTCCAAATAGAGCTTTGTTTATTTGACCAAGTGAATCTATGGCCTTCAAATTTCAGATTAATAAGCTCCACATCTTGCATACAATCAAACATATCTGGAGAGTAGTTGAGTAAATTATAATTCCCTTCTACTTCCGATCTGAATAAGGTAATGTTAAAGTCTCCACTAACTAACCATGGATCATTGATGGAAGCCTTAATTCTTTAAAGAGAATTCCAGAGTTTAGCGCGTTGAAACGCAATATTGCAACCGTAGACAAAAGTAGCTTAAAACACAACAATTTTCCATTTTGAATTTAATATCAGTGTGTATAAATTGCTGGCTAGATTCAATTGCTTTCACCTCTAAGAACTCCCCATTATAAGCAATAATAATCCTAACATAGGCATGATTTTGATGGTTTGTGAGAAACTGCCATTTATTACCCAAACGACCAAGTTTATTCAAATTAACTTCTCTAATTTTGGTTTCCAAAAGACAAAAAAGAAGAGGCATCTCCTTTAGGAAAAATTCCCTTACCGTATTGAGCTTGATAGGGTTTTTTAATCCTCGAACATTCCATCCGATTCGAGTCATAGGATATTACTTTTCCCTTTGGAGCTTTTCATACTGCTCTTGTTACTTTTCCTAGAGATAACTGTATCAAATTTCTCTTCTTGATTCACTCCATTATGCCTATCCTCCTCCATCTGACTTTGCTCAGTCTAATTTTATGCATATGTGGGGACTATGAGTCGTTCACTGGACTGAACTCCACTAGCCTGAATCAAGGAATTTTCTCCCTTATTCATTAGTGAGGTTTATGCGTAGGGTGGAGTATGAGACTTTCCTTCCAGCTAGGCTAAAGTTAGGGAATTCTCCTTTTGATTGCTCTCCCCTTTTGTAGGGGACATTTTTTCTGCCTGAACTTGCTCCTGGTTTGTAGAAACTACCTCTTCATTCGCACTTTCCTTACTGTCGTCTGAGATAATCTCTTCCATACCCATCACCTCCTAATAATCACCCCTTTTAAAGACTTTCCCTGTTGGCTTCCATTTTTTGCCCTGGGCCTTCAGAGATGGCTTCCATTGGTAAGTTACCAGAACTTTATCCTCAGTGAGAGAGGATTCATTTACTAACCTAAGGATATGAATGTTGTCTGATATTTCCTTAGTGATGTCCATACTCACACATAACCGAGCAAAACCTACCTTTTTCCAAAATGCAGTGTTTTCATCCATACATATAGGTTTCCCTAAATAACTAGCTAGAATACTCAAGCCCTTGGTAGTCTAATATTCTAATGGAATGTTATGGATATTCACCCAAAGAGGGATGTTCTTCATTCTAATTTTTTCTAATACCACTCTTGGTTACCAATTTTTGAGAAATTGTGGGAGTTGAGAGATGTGCCAAGGGCCCTCTTCTATCACCTTTTGAGCTTCTGATTTGGATGAAAAGGTGAAAATCAAATTCTCCTCCGCAGTTAACATGACCTCCATAAGACCTCTCCCTTTCCAATTTCGCTGAGCCTATGCCTGTATTACCTGAAATGCAAGTATTCTGTCTATAAAAAAACCAACTAAGGTGGCTTCCCATGTCCTAGCCGCTTCCTGTAGGATGTCTAGGCTAGAAGCCACTATTAACTACCCTTGAATCTCCACAGGAGGGCTATAAGTCAAGGAGTAGCCCGAGTTATCTCCCACTACCTGCTTCCATGTCCTTCTAATGCCAGTAGTTGTATCACTTACGATAGGAGTTGAGAGTTTGGGGGAGGAAACAGAGGTAGATGGAGGGGTGGAAGTTGAGTGGGAAGAGGAAGAGTGTGGTGTTGGAGAAGGTGGGAGTTAAGGATGGGAGGAGGGTTTGGGAAGTGGAATTGGTGACTTTGTTTTGGGATTTAAGGGTAAAGGTGGGAAATCAGTCTCCATTATAAGGTTGGAGACCCACAGAGCTGAAGATGGTTCAGATATAGGGTTTAGGTTTGGGTTTGGGTGAGTGTGTAAGAAGTTGAGAGAAGCTAGAGTTTCTCTCTCATCACTGGTCAATATTTTTGATATGAACATAAGGTCGGCATAAAATTGTTTCACCACAGCTGGGTAGTATACACCTTTGAGGTCCAACAGTTTGCCCCAATAAATTTTGTCTAAGTTTGCCCTCACATTGCATGCTTCATCAATACCCTTTTCAATTCAGACTTCGATCACAAATTTGTTGTTCTTTTTATTGTTGAACCAAGCTGCACATTGCTCACTGATGAATATAGTTTGATCAAAATCAGGTTCCTTTACTTCTGTGATCAAATTTTTACCCCCAGTAGCTCTAGAAGATTGAGCAGTACTCTTCCTCACAATTTGCTTAATTTGTGACATTGAATGATAGCCACACAACCAATTATAATCTCAACAAAACAGAGCTCAATACTAAAAACTAATCAACAATTCTCATCACAAGCTCAATCGTAACAACACAAAACCAAAACAGTTTCAATCTCAACCACAAACTAGCACTCTCAATTCAACTACAACCTATTACTCTCAACGTTAACCACAAACTAGCAATCTCAACATAAGCCAGCACTGTCAATCTCAATCACAACCTAACAATCTCAACTCAAGCTAGCAATCTTAACATAACCACAAACGAGCAATCTCAACACAACCATAAACTAGCAATCTATCACAAGCCCAATGCCAATAACAATCTCAATCTCAACATAAAATCTCAATCAACCACAATTGTATAGATTTCAAGCATCAATCAGAAATGTTATCCACGATTTTACCCATAGTTGTGAAAAAACACGTACCTATTCTAGCTCGAAGTGAAGATTGTGGATAATCAGCCTGAATCTTTAAAAAGATCCCCCAAAATCATTAAACATGAGTTGTGATGGCGGTATCATGGTAGAAGAGAGCAAACAGAGAATGATTGAGGGGACTAGGGTTTGGGTAGGTTGGAATGTTGTGGGATGGTGCTGTCGAAGGGAAGAGAAGAAGAAAAGAAGAGAAAAAAGATGGAAATCTGGGCTGGAATGCAGGGTTTGTGAAATTTGGAAGAAGAAAATGGGGGGACAATACGTAAAAGGGAGGAGAGAGTGTGGGAAAGAACAAGGAAAAGATGTTTTAAAAGTGAGTGCGAGTAATGTCCATTAAGCGTATTTAATGTCCGCTAGATGGACATTCTTGGGTTTCCTGTTCTGCTATGAGGATGATAAGTCTGTTAAGCAGACATTTTCTAGTTTCTTTGGTTATGGTGAGATTGTTGAGTCCATTAGGTGGACTTAATGTTCACTGAATGAACCTTCTCTATTTTTCTGAACTGTGTTGAGGGTGCTGAGTCTGTTGAGCAAACTTAATGTTCGCTAAGTGAACATTTTCTGTGAATCTAAGGCCATCTCACCTAGTTCACTCCTATTTTGACCCTTTTAACTACTCAATGATACTATAGGACTATATGCATGATGTATGAATGAAAATAGTAAAAGTATTAAATGAAACAAAGAGACATTGCAACTTACCTCCCTCACACTTAACATGGGTCTTACCTCTAGGATTGATGAGTCGTGATCACGTTATTCCTCATGCTAATAGAAGGTGCCATTGGGATGTCTCATAAACTCTACCCCTTTGCAACACACAATAAACTAGAATAAGAAGATGTGAAAAATGGAATTAATAAAACAACAAAAAAGTTAGAAACATTGGGTTGCCTCCCAACAAGCGCTAAATTTAATGTCCTTAGCTGTACTAGGCTACCATGATGTTAACTTTGGAATGTGATGGTAGAAATATATCCAACCATCTCTCCATCAAAATAGTGCTTGAGTCGTTGCCCATTGACCATAAAGGGATTTTGTTCATCCCTTCCAATCTCCACGACTCCATGTAGGTATACTTTGGTCACCACGAAAGGTCCAGACCATTTTGACTGCAATTTCCCTATAAACAATTTTAAACGAGAGTTAAATAGCAAAATTTTTTGACCAGGTTTAAATTCTCGCCAAAAGACATGCTTGTTATGGAAAGACTTGGTTCTCTCATTGTATATTCTAACATTCTCAAAAGTTTCAAGGCATAATTCATCTAGTTCATTCAACTTCATCAGTCTCCTCTATCCAACCTCTACGAGATCATAGTTCGACTTCTGGATTGCCTATAACACCTTGTTCTGAATTTCAACCGGGAGATGGCAAGATTTCCTAAAGACTAACCTGTATGGGGACATGTCCAAAGGAGTCTTGTATGCTATCCTATATACCTAAAGAGTGTCATCAAGCTGCAATGCCCAATCCTTTCTTGAGGTATTAACAGTTTTCTTCAAAATTTGCTTGATTTCCCTATTCGAAACCTGAACTTGCCTACTGGTTTGAGGGTGGTAAGTAGTTCCAAACTTAAAATGGCACCTATATTTTGCCAAAAGAGATTTAAATTGATGATTCTAAAAATGTACCTCATTGTCACTGATTATAGCTCTTGGAACTCCAAATCTTCAAAATATGTGCTTCTTGACAAATTTGAAAGCACTAGCTCTAGTGTTGTTTGACAAAGCTGTGGCTTCCACCTATTTGGATACGTAATCAACTGCCACAAGGATGTATTCATTACCAAAGGATACTAGAAATGGTCCCATAAAGTCTAGACCCTATACATCGAAGAGTTCAACCTCTGAAATCTCTGACTGAGGCATCTCTTACTTCCTACTGATGTTCCCTGTTCTTTGACACCTATCACATGTCAAACAAAAGTTTTAGCATCCTTAAAAAGAGTAGGCTAATAAAAGCCAGATTGTAAAACCTTTACGCCGTTTTGTTAGCACCATGGTGTCCGCTATAAAGAGAAGCATGGCAATGATACAAGATTGACTGCATCTCCTCATCAGGTATACATCTTCTAATTATTCCATCAGCATATCTTCTAAAAAGTAACGGGTCTTCCCAAAAGTAATTCCTCACCTCAGATAAGAATTTCCTTCTTTTATGTTATGAATAATCACTAGGAATAATGTTAGATACTAGAAAATTAACATGATCAGCAAACCAAGGAACATTTTCCTTAACAGACCACATATTCTCATCAAGAAAGGCATTATTAGTTGGTTTAGCTCCATCTTATCACCTTGTTGAAGTTGTAAAAGATGATCAGCTACCAAATTTTTGGATCCTTTCTTGTCACTAATTTCCAAATCAAATTCCTACAGGAGTAAAATCCATCTAATCAAACTTGGTTTGGCATCTCTTTTTGTAAGCAAATATTTTAAGACAGAATGGTTAGTGTAAACAATGACTTTGGACCCAACAAGATAAGATCCAAATTTATCAAATGAAAAAACTACTGCTAGCAATTCTTTCTCTATAGTAGCATAATTAATTTAAGCATCATTAAGAACTTTGCTAGCATAATAAACGACATGTAGTTTCTTATCCTATTTTTTTCTTAAGACAACCCCAAGTGCAAAATCACTAGCATCACACATCATCTCAAAAGGGAGATTCCAATTCGGAGCAGCCATTATAAGGGCTGAGGTAAGTTCCTTTTTCAACCTATTGAAAGCATCAAAACATTCATCAGTAAATTCAAAAGGGACTTCCTTTTGCAACAAAACACATAAGGGTTTAGAAATCTTGGAAAAATCTTTTATAAAACCCTGCATGCCCAAGAAAACTCTTTATTGCTCTAACCGAATTAGGGGGTGGTAATTTATTAATGACTTTGATTTTTTCCGGATCCACCTTTATTCCATTATTTGAAATTTTGTGGCCTGAGATGATCCCTTCTTGTACCATAAAATGGAACTTTTCCTAATTTAGCACAAGATTGGTTTCTTCACATCTCTGTATAACTTGTTCTAGATTGAACAAACATACGTCAAAAGAAGAACCAAAAATAGAAAAGTTGTCCATAAATACCTCTATTATATTCTCCACCATGTCGGAGAATATGGACATCATACAGTGCTGGAAAGTGGCAGGAGCACTGCACAAACTGAATGGCATCCTAGAATATACAAATGTACCATAGGGGCAAGTGAAGGTGGTCTTCTCCTAATCCTCTGGGGCTGTGGGAATTTGGTTATACCGTGAATAACCATCTAAAAATTAGTAATAATCATGCCCCGCCTTTCCAACATTTGATCAATAAAAGGGAGAGGGAAGTGATCTTTTCTAGTTGTTGCATTTAATTTCCTGTAATCTATACAAACCCTCCACCCTGTCATAACCTTAGTGGAAATTAACTCATTACTATCATTAGAGATGACAGTCATGCCACCTTTTTTTGGTACCACCTGCACAGGACTTACACAGGAGCTATCAGAAATAGGATAGATAATTCCTGCATCAAGTAACTTAAGTACCTCAGATTGCACAACTTCCTTCATGTTAGGATTGAGTCTCCTCTAATTTTTTGCACTAGGTTTGTGGTTTTCCTCCATTAGAATCCCGTGAACATAAATAGAAGGGATAATTCCATTTATGTCAGCAATATTCCATGCAATAGTCGATTTATGTTCACGTAACACGCTTAATAATTTCTCTTCTTGAGAGGAATTCAAAGAAGAAGAAATAATAACTGGATATATATTTGATTCTCTTAAGAATGGATACCTTAAATGAAATGAAAGTTGTTTTAATTTAGGTTTTGATGGGCTTAATATGGAAGGTAACAATTTAGGTTTAGAAGGGCCCAATTCTTCAATTCGAGGTCTATACCTAAAACCATTACCTTGCAATCTGTATATATAGTCCACTAACTCATCATCTAATTCATTCTCATCTATTCTTAAAGTTAGGAATGTCTCTAAAGCATCATCATACATTAATTTAGGAATAGATTCAAGTGTAAGAGAATCAATTACATCTGTCCTATAGGTGACTTCATTGAAAGAGGGTACCTTTAAAACTTTGAAAATGTTAAACACCTCTTCCTTATCACCAACTCTCAAGGTCAACTTACCATCTGAGACATCAATCAATGCTCCACCAGTAGCTAAGAATGGTCTTCCTAAAATTATAGGAACCTGTATATCGAAATCCATCTCAAGCACAACAAAGTCGACTGGAATTATAAGCTTACCAAATTTTACTAGTAAGACCTCAAATATACCAATAGGGTATCGAATTGATCTATTAGGAAGTTGCAATGAAATTATAGTTAGTTTGAGTTCACCAATTCTAAGCCTGTTATAGAGAGACAAAGGAATAAGATTAATACTTACACTTAGGTCATATAAGCATTGAAAAACATTAGAAGCACCAAAGTGACAAGGAATAATTAAACTTCCTGGATCTTTTAACTTAGGGGTAGTTTATTTTATAAAATAGAACTACACTCCTCAATTAAGGCTATCGTCGTAAAATTGTCCAGCTTCTTTTTGCTAGAGATGATTTCCTTCAAAAACTTGGAGTAAGCAGGCATCTCAGCAAGTGCTTCAGTAAAAGGGATGTTGATTTGGATCTTCTTGAAAAGGTCAAGAAATTTCTGAAATTTGGAATCATCATGCTTCTTCTTTACCCTTTGAAGGTATAGTATGGGTGGCATAAAGGAAAATTATAAAATTAGTGAAGGCTCCTTCTTTAGTTCGGTTTCTTTAGGCTCTTTTTCTTCATCCAAATTCACAATTTTGGCATCCTTGGTTTCATTTATCTTAGCCTCCTTCTCTCTAGGAACCACACCTTTTACCACCTTACCACTCAGAAGAAGAATTTCCATACAATCCTGTTTTGGATTCACTTGAGTATTGCTGGGTAGCTTCCCCTGACCTCTTTTGTCACTTGATTGATTTACACCTCTAAGTTTCTGATGGCAGCTTGGCTAGACTGGATGTTCTACTCCATTTTGTTCATAGCTTGAGAGCTAGCTTGAGCACTTTGATTTATCTTTCTCATAAGTTGAGAAAATATATCTTCAAGCCTATCCACCTTTTTCTCCAAAGGGGAAGGGAATTATTGTTGTGAAGAAGATGAAGGAGGTGAATACTACTGTTTTAGTGGCGATTGGAACCCAAGTGGTCCCATTGGTTTTGCAGCCCCTTGATTTGTCCATGAGAAATTTGGATGAAACTTCCAACCTTCATTGTAGGTGTTTGAGAAAGGATCAATTCTTTGACTTTTTTACCATTGTTTACATAGTTCACCTCTTCCTCAGGCCTTGTTGCTTCAATGTTCATACAACCAACTGTTGTATGCCCAAATCTACCACAAAGAGTGCAAGGATCCCTACCCGACTTATTGTCGTTCATCAACATATTCAACTTTTTATTTATCTCAGCAACTTGGTAAGCCATGTTAGATCTAGATCCCAATTCATTAAGAGTAGCAGCTTTGCTCCTAGTCACCTTACAATGTGAATTCTCCACAAGTTTTTTAAAAATATTCCATAACTATTAGGAACTCAGGTTACTAATATTCCTACTAGCGTTTAAATCCACCAAAGTCTGATTGTGATCAGTGAGGCTACAGTAGAAAAACTAAGCCAAAGAATATGTATCAAATCCATGATGAGGACACTAATTAAGTAGATCATTAAATCGCACCTATACTTCATGAAAAATTTCTCCTTTTTTCTGCTAGAACCAATGTATCATCTTCCTTAATTCAAGAGTTTTATGAGTTGGATAGCACTTCATCATGAAAGTCTCCATTACTTTGTCCCAAGGATTAATGGAATCTACCTCCAAGGTCAATAACCAGTTTCTTGCTAATCCCTTCGTGTAATATGGGAAACACCTTAGCCTTAACTCATCTTCGGACAATCCATACAATGGAAGAGTCTAAACTATAGCATAGGAATCTCTCATGAAGGCTAAAGTATCTTCACTCAGCATTCCATTAAATTGTGGCAACATAGATAGATGAATATGCTTCAGCTCATAATTCCTTGCTACCGCAGTCAATCGATTGCAAGAAGGGTTGCCAACAATAAATGACATCTGATAATCTCTAATTCTCCTTACTGCAAGATTAACAACCACCGGTTTAGCATGATTGCCTTCATTGAATTGATCGTTTCCTATATCTTGTTCCCCATGGAGAATTAGATTTTGATTATTATTTGTCATCTCTCTTCTTCTTTGGGTGTCGTTCCTTCTACAAATGTGTTCAATTTCAGGATTTAACTCAATTAGCTGATTATTGTTTAAATTTCTTGAATGCCTTAAGTGCATGCAGCTCTGAAATAAAACAAAGACAAAGGGTTTAAAAGTAATTGATGGAAGAAAACTTAAGGTAAGAGTAAAAAAATAACTAGAATTAATAGTAGCAAATATAAACTAGTCCCTGGAAACGGTGCAAAAAACTTAGTCGACAAAATCTATAAGTGCACAGAATCGTTCCTAATACCTACAAATCAAGTATTACAAGGTCGTCTCCCACAAAGACTAAGATACTCACTACTGAATTAATCCTAATTACTTGAACTAAAATGACAAGAAACTCAAAAGATGATTGGATTAGAGCAGACAATAAATTTTAAAGACTGTAAATAAACAAACAAGGGAAATTTGATGATTTAGACTTAGGGCTTTTGGGGTTCACAATTTTAAGAGATTGATCAATAAATTATAGAATTGATTAAATGACAGGTTATAATAACAATTACAGAAATTTACTTATATTCTCTCTCAAGACATAAGAATACCTAACTAGTTGGTTATCATCTCTCAATGTGAAACCTAGCTAGTCAAATTCATTAAGAACAAACAACCATAAGTTATCACACTAGTTCAGGATATCTCTATCTCTAAATCTAATGTGTTTATCTTCCTAGTGAATAAATCATACTTCTCCTCTTAGTCCATCATATGATTCCTAAGGTTACATCTATAGTGATCAAACATAGAAACAACAATGAAGTTCAAGAAAGATAAATATAACCTAAGAACTTTCGTTCAACACCAATCAATCCATAAAGAATAAATCAATCCCTTAAAGTAGGCTACATCCCTAACCCTAAATGGGGTTTAGTTCCAGAATATAATAAAAGAATCTACACTAATAAATATAATCAACATCCAAGAAAGGGTAGAGAGAAGATTTAGAGAACACAAAACAAGCTTGCTTCTAATGCTTGATTCAATCCTCCTTCTTCCTCTTTTTTACCTCTTTTAGGTGTCTCCTTTGTGTGCAATCTCATTTTCAGTTCCAGAACCCCACTTTTGGTCTTAAAAATAAGTATTTATAGTGTCTTGGGCTTAAAGAAACCTAGTTTTTTCCAAACAGGAAAATAGGGATCGTAACAATGCCGTTAAAGTCCATTAGGTAGATGTGATGGCAACAAATGTCTGTTAGGTGGACCTTATGTCTGTTAAGTGGACCTTTTCTGTCTTTTGGAGTGAATTTGGTTAGCAAAAGTCCGTTAGGCAGACTTCATGTTCACTAGGTGGACTTTTTCGGGTTTTCTAGCTTTCAATCTCCGCTCATGTCCGTTTGGAGGGACATTCGGTCCGCTGGGCGGACATACAATGGGCATTTACAGAAATTTGCAATTTTGAACCTTTATATGGCAACATCTCTCCTCGAGTTTTCACAGAACTTGTAGAACTCGAAGTCCTTTCCGAAAGCGTACTTGAATGGTTTTAATCCGACATCCACAGCAAAAGTTATGCCTCTTGCCCCAAAATCTATCCATTTGTATCTGTTAAGCAATAAAGTTAAAATGTGTGAGAATTAACCAAATAAAGCTCAAAATTCACATAGAGATAAATCAAATTAGTTTCAATTCATCCCAAAATCATATATAAATAATTTGACTTATCACATTTTTGTTGAAAGTTTGTACAAGTTTATTAAACACTACGAGTGTAGAAGGTTGAAGAACCTTGAAAAATATGTACATGTGAGCTCGGAGGCGCTTATCAGAAATTTACTACTTGGAGTTTTTATAGTGAAATACTCAAGTTGGATATTTGGGGGCTAAACGTAGGATTCATTATAAGCGGAACCAGTATAAATCGATTGTGTCTCTCTTTCTATCTCTTAACTTTTAAAATTTTTACATTACAATGTATGTGTTTAATTTACAAGACGTTCCTTCACTTTTGGAATAAGCTCCTTCTATTTTACTATTACAAATGGTTTCTTTCATTTTTAAACGTTAACAAGCATCTTTTCGTTTTTTAAATGTTAACAAGCTCCTTTCTTTTTTAAACATTAATAAGTTCCTTTTGTTTTAAACGTTAACATACTCCTTTCATTTTTAATAGGCTCCTTTTCATTTTTTAACTTTAACAAACTCCTTTTTTTCACAGACTCTTCTGTTGAAATTTAGCAGGGTCTTATCGTTTACACGAATTAACAGTAACTTGCAAAATTTTTAAGTTACACACAATTCACCCCCCTTTTACGTATGTTTGCTTTATCAAATTTGATTATGAATGCTATACAATCCTTGTTGATCATTGTTCTTGTCAACAGATCTCCAATTTAGCCTTTCAAGAATGCTAAGGGGATACGAGAAAGGGATTCTTTATCTCCTCATCTTATTGTTATATAATAATATTTTTATGGAATAGATTTAATTGACATAAGCTAAAATGTCACTAGAAAAATATACATAAAATCTTGCATATTTATAATAACTATGTATAATAAATATCGAGAAAGAAAACTTTCATGATATTATATATATATATATATATAATATAATATAATATAATATAATATAATATAATGGAGCAACTAAAGATATGCATCCCTTGTTAACCAAAGAAAATTTGACCAAATTTGTCGGAAATTTTCCAAATCAACAAATGAGAAGTGCTAAGAAAAGAGTTCTAAAAAACTTGATTATCTTATCTTACCATTTTTTATAATAGCATAATCTAAAATCACTATTTTAAAAAATATGTGCCGATAAATTATTAACTAAAGACACTAACTTAAAATTACATGTTTCCATTTTAAATATTCATTACAATTATTTCATTAGCGATATTGTTATGTTAGATTTTATTTAAAAATTTAAGATAATAAATCATAAATACTTAAAGCTTCTTTGTCCATAGGCAAAGTGGATTCGGAATAGTTCGAAAGGGACACCCACTTTTCAAAAATAATTCAACCTTTATTTTATTTTTGTTATGTATCAATTCCTCTCTATCATTTTAAGAAAAATACCTCTTATATTTTATGTTTTTACAAATTTCGAATTCCTTTCAGAGCAATATTTACACGATTGTCCTTTTCATAACCTATGTAACTAGAAGTTCATAAACTAGTTTAGCCTCAAGTTCCCATTCTTTAAACACATGAATTCATAAATAGATTTGCACAGACTTGCAAAACTAACCAACCTTGAGAGATTATTGCTTGAGTGTTGCATTTTCCTAGATTTTAAATATGTGCCGTAAGACATAAAATAGAGATTAAGCAAAGCACTGAAATTCGACTATGATAGCAACTAAGTGTTGGCACAAAATTTTGTTGAATATCTGGAAAAGAATAGAACAAGACAATTAATTATAAATAGGAAACTTTATTAAATAGTCAACAGTTGATTCAATTGTTTGTTAAGGGTTTAGAATTATGCCCAAACATCATATGTTATACATTTAACTTCTTAGGAGGTGGTTATAAAGGAGATTACGATAGTCTTATTTAAAGTAGCTACTGACTATCATAGAGACATCATAAATTCTTGTTTCAATGATATTCCTTTTACTTGTATGTCTAAACAACTTAGTTGTTCAAGTTTCAATTTTGATAACCCTCGCATAATCACTTAGTTCTTACTACACTTGCAAGTAATTTTTGGACCGAACAAGAGTTCTACGTAGTCTTTAGTAAAATCCTGTCATTGTTGTGCACGAACTGATCAAGGAAAATTACTTGCATAATTAACAAATAATTAATCCTATACAACTCCTTAGGGCATTCCATTGGAATATCATAACCCTTTCTTATCCTGTCATCAATCATGCCTTAGTCCAAAGAGTGTAAAGGGTGATAGACCCCAAACCACGCTATAATAAAGTTGAAAGAGAAAAAATATAATTATTTTTATAGACAATTTATAAGAGATTCCAAGATGCTATGACACAAGACTCAGTAGATATGTTAAAGTAATTACTTATATCTGGATTCTTAAGAAAGCTCCTTACATGTTCAAAGGCATCAATCTTCCCCAAGTAGTTCATTTATTTACAGCCTCTTCCAACAACTTATTGGCTCTAACTAAACTAGCAAAAGATATATTAAACGATTTTCCAGATGCAGTATGCAACAGTGAATTAGATGAATCTCATGTAGCATGAGTTTCACCTAAGGAGCAAACAGTATAGAACAATTACCTTAATTTCTTCACAATCCTTAGAAAAATGAAATCACAAAAACTAAAAATGCTGAATCAATAAGGTATAAGGAACCCAAATTCGAACACATGCATATAGGATTGAATGACTCCATCATCGTCACAATGAACAGATATAGTTTTGGCAATTGACAACTTTTTCAAAACTACTAATTTGCCTAATCTTGTACAGACCATTGGGATATTACCGTTGCCTCCATTTTCATCTACGTTCTTTAGAAGATTCGAACGAGCTTTACACAACATATGGTATATACGATCACACATTCATTTAATAACTTCTTAACATAAAATGAGATATAGAGAATAAAGAAAGAGAGTTAAGGATAATGAGATTCAAGACCTTGAAGAAGAAGATTGGCCATTAAAGGCAAGCGTTGATTGGACTTTAGTGAGCAAATTTATTGTGCACCGATTTGTTCTTTAGTAGGGAGGTTCTGCCAAATACCTTCTACCGGAGCTCATTTCAGGCATCGAAAAATATCTACTACCTTGACATTTTATGGTGAATTTATGTTATTGATTTTATTTTAAAAATGCAATAGAAAGAAAAGCACGTCATAAATATAATTATTTTTCTTAGGTAATCTAGAAACAATACACCCCATATGTGATCTGAAGATCATTTGACAACTTGAATCCAGAAGCAATGTCATCAATGAATTTTAGAAGTACACAATTAGACTCAAATTTTGTTAGTTTTACTTGTGAACCTTGACATTGGTGAATTGGTTTGATCATTCCATGCAAAATATAACTCTATACTTTCAGTTTTAGTTTGCAAGAAGGACTCAATTACATTCTAAATACATTAGCTGCATAAGTGTATTAAGTGAAGACAAATTGCATTATAATATATATTGCACCTATAATTAAGAAATAATGATTTTATTATTTTTATGGTAGTGAATTTCCAGAGAAAAATTATCCCCCTTAAGACTCTGATAACAATGCGTTAATAATTTGTAGCTACAGAACCGATCAGTGCATATCTTTTCAGTACATTAATGGCTTCTATTGCAACTAAAACACCAACAACTCCATCAAACTTCCCTGAGTATAGAATAGCATCAATATGGGATCCAGTGGCAACTACACTGGAATAGCATTAACATAAGAACCAGTGGCAACTGTACTGGAATAGCATCAATATCAAGGTTATTAAATTGATAAAAACTCAGGGAAAGTAATGACTCAATCATCAAAATGGAAAATGGAAGAGAATAAAGTGAGTAGAATCAAACTTCTGATCACTTCAAACATTTGAGGATACTGTAAGTTAGAAAAAAGAAAAGGAAAAAAATAGAAGAATAAAAAATGTTAACAGTAAATGAGAATTAATCAGAGAAATGCACCAGCATATAATTCACTGAAGAACTTAATCCTAAGTTCAATAATTGATGAAGTCATGAACTTAGCACCACCAAAATATGTTGCCAATAGCATCTTCTCTAACAGAGAGGCCAGCTAGTCCCATCAAGTTTTTGATGTACCTATGTTTTAATATTTTTGCAAAACAGGAGTCATCAAGCTTAGCTTCTTAAAGAATTCTAGATATTTAAGCATCTATAGTGGATTTACATAATTATTTCAAATGTTGCAAAAGATGTCGAATGGATGAGACAGTGCCAAAAAATGTTCTTATTACTATCAGACAAACATTCATAACTTCTCCTCTTGGGATATAATATGCATTTGTCCTGCTGCATTCTGATATTGCTAAAGTCAAGAAAAGCAATTTGGATAAACTCTATTCACACATCTGAAAGAGGCTCATCTAAGTCTCTACTGATTAATAATAACTGAAATATGCAATTAAGTACTTTCAGAAGGGTCTCCCAAAATGTATTGATATGTACCTAGACCTCTCTATTCTATTGGTGTTCTTCGTGGTATAGGCTCCTACTGAGATGAAAGAGACTGCTCCGTTCTGGCTTTAGACGGACCTTCTTTATCTTGTAATTCTGAAGGTTTTACAAGTGTAGTTTGAGTCTGCGATGTGTTTTTAGGAACCAAATGATGCTCTTCATCATCTGAATCAGCTGTTGTTGTCGAGGGTAACGCTTCATCAAATACTACATGTATTAATTCTTCTATCCTTTTTGTTCTTTTATTTTAAACTCTGAATCCTTTATTAGTACTACCGTAACCTAGAAAAATTAGCTTCATCTGATCTTGCATCAAATTTTCCAAGGTTGTCTTTTCCATTATTTAGAATGAAACACTTGTAACTAAGTGTTCGAAAGTAAGCAGCATTCAGTTTTCTTCCCTTCCACAAGTCATAGGGAGTCTATTTGAGAATAGGTTTTATAAGGAACCTGTTAAGTATGTAACAAGTAGTAGATATAGGTTCTTCCTAGTAATTATGAGGTAGATGATAGCAAGTTTACGTGTGCTAAGTTTTACTACTTTAACCTTGATAATACCGTAAGCGTATGGGTCATTCATGTAGTGCCTAAGGTATCGATCGCACAAGGAGTGTTAATCTAGTCCTAAAATCTAAGGTTGAACTAAATCGCAACAGTCTAAAATAAACAATAAAAGCATAAAATTAATCAATCAACAATCAATTACGAGAATTAAATTTCAAAAATAATAACAAAATAGCAAATCATAGAACCAAATCAAGAATTAACCTAGTAACTACCAATTAAGAGAAAGGGGTTTTAATCCAAAATTAATGAAAATCTAGTCAATTATGCAATTATTGAATTATTAGGTTTAGACGGTCCTAGGGTGGATTACTCTCTCTTGAGTTATAATCTTTAAACCCTAATTAATAATCCCTAATTTAAATTATGGAATTGTGATCTCTTGATTCACAATTGACCCAAAACCTAAATTAGTTCTAAAATTTTCTAATAACCTACCGGAAACTTATGCTTGATCTCTCGTTACACAATTTTACTAGTTTGATTCAATTCTTATATATTAAATTACCTAACTCTTGTTAGCCCCATTTGATGATATTCACTTGGCTCACCCTTTCAGTTTATTGCTAAATTATTAAGAATAGATATTGAATCATAAATAACTTAAATAAAAACACAATAAATCAAACTTTATTAATCTCAAGAATCAAAATCTCGAAGGTGAGTTTCGACAAAAATCGACATTTAACAAAACCTATTCTTAACAATTATCTTAATTTCATGCATCAATAAAACTAAAATAAATTTAAAAATACACTCAAAACGGATTAGTAGAAGAAACGACGGTGGGAAACCATCTATTTCGGGAAGTACTTCACGTCAAGCTTCATCTTCATGTCTCTCTTCCTTTGTCTCCTTCTTTAAATCACTCAATAGCTCTCTATGGTTTCTGAATTTAGGCTGATGTGAAAGCTCTCTAAAGGCTCCTCCTTCTGTGTTGTAATGTTCTATTTATATCTTGGAAGCCCTAAGGTTAATTTAGGGTCGAAACGGTCTAAAAAATCTCTCGAAAATTAAGTTTCTGTATCAGCCCTTGCCTCCCACAATCGTGGCCAGTGCCTAACCCTCTCTATCATGATCGTGGCCTTGCACGTTACTCTCTTTCATGATCGTGGCCCAAAGTGCACGATCATGGCTAGGGTCCTGTCACCTCTCCTCTTTCTGTCACAATCATTGTCTGTTATGCCATGATCATAGGCTGTGTTTTTAGCCTAAAACTCTTCAAAACTTCTTCGTTCTTTGCTGTTTACAGTAAAACACTAACAAACACATCAAGGTACCTCAAAAATATAACATTTAAGCTCAAAGACTCATACTAACCCATAAAAAACACTTTAACACATAAACTAACACAATTGAAGCCTAAATACACACTAAACACTCAACTTAACACTAAATACTTAACAAATTAAACCCTGAAACATAATTCAATTCACAACTATTATCGCTGTGTTAGTGAACGAATGCAACAGTGAATGAAAGATGATTTTCTTTCTTCAGTCGTCACCTCCTCTTGCCTTTCATAGACTGTACCTAGGTTTAGGGTTGCATGCCTTAACATCATAAGCTGCCACGTATTAAAACTAGAATTAATCTTAAAACTTCTCACGAGCATGTATGGGGAGTCATGGTTATGACATAAAATCATCACCACCACCGTGTATAACATTTAATGTAATTAAATGTTATGCACTTTAAGGTGGTGATTTATCACCAACATGAGGTGGTGACACATGTTACCACTTCATTCTTTATTCTTTTTTCTCCCTTTCTTTTTTCTAATTTTCATGCAAAATTTGCGTGAATTTGGTGTTTTAATACAAAATTCACAACATAAAGCAATTAACATTCATCCAATATTCACATCATTTTCACTCAATTATTCTCACATTTGGATCAAAACACAAAGATTTGTAACCAAAATCAAGGTATAAAGGCACTTAAGAGCAATAGAAATTAGACACAACACTTCTCTAGGTATTACTATGCTCAAATGGTCAGCTACTAAGTTCCCACACCCTTCTTATATGTAACACCCCACTCCCGCAAGACCCGAACCCGATATCGATGGTGATATCCGAGTCCGTGCCCCGCGAGGGCGGTGTGCCACATCACTAAACAATCAAACAGTCTGTATATATATTTTTTAAAACCATAAACATAAATTACAGAAAATCAGTAACCAAAACGGTCCACTTTGTTTTATAATCATTTGTTACAAACAATGCAATCAACATAACTTTTATTAGCCACTTGGGCCCATTTCAAATTACAAAATACAATCATTTCTAGTTTCTCAAAATTATTACAAACTGTAATACTCGATTTCAAATAATACAACTTTTTTTTTCAAAAAATACATTCAGTGACAAATAAAGAAAACCAATGCAGACGCGAACTGATCCCAACCTCTAATCCTGTCTCGCATGCAATAGGTATACTCCCGTTGCCTCACAGGGTATTCTTCTGAGTCCTGAAAAATAGTTGCAAATTTTTGGTGAGTTTTGCGAACTCAGTGAGGTAACCATCATCGATGGTCCACTCAATTCATGCAACACTTTAAGCATGTAGCACTTATAATGCCACATAACCAGAATTGTCACATTGGTCACACAGTATAAGGCATTAAGCCTTATCGCAGATATTACACATTATCACATAATCAAGATAGCACATCGATATAAGGCATTGAGCCTCTCACTCAATCAAACACATTTAACACATGCATATGAAAATGCTGATGTGACACTTTCCAATTTATTACGTTGTTGTGACCGAGCGCCTAAACTGTCCCAAAATTGGGCGCATTAATCGTTG
>JAOTAY010032566.1:0-24621 GCA_025629805.1 Erythroxylum baracoense
CTAAGTCTAATGTCAAAACACTGAATTCCTCATGTAGGGAACCATGATGACTTCAGGTCAGAGGACTAAAGTCAAACTATATTGAGAATCACTAATGACATGAAATCATTTAGTGTTCTCTCTGTGGGTCGGTCCAATATATGTTCTCTAACATATATCTATGTTTTTTATTTGATAACTTGTATCCATAATCAGTAAAACATAATCATCAATCAGAACACATACTAGCCTTAATTCATTATTGTTCCACCAATAACGATCGACCAGGGATAGTTTAGAATAGTATTATAATGCTTATGGTTTTACTACCAAGTCACATACATGATGACATAAGCCAAATACTATTTATGGAATGTAAATCACATTACATAAACAATATACATGCATATTTAAAAGAATACCTCGTAATATATTATTAATAAGTCAGAATGTCAGTACAAAAGTCACATATGACTATTGGCCTAGGGCACACTACTAATACCATGTAGCGCTTCTATTATTGTTAGTAGCTTGACTCTCCTTCTTGCTCATGTTGGATCAAATGGCTGGAATGATAACGGTGCATAAACTGATCTCAAACTTTGTACCAGGGCTACCTTATTCTGAACTCCACCTTCATTTTTGTTTTCCTTTCTTCACCTTCTCCTACATGTTTGTTTCTTTCTGAATGCATTTTCGAGGTCCTCAATATTTTCCCATACTCCTTGAGTTTTTGGTTCCTTGATGTCTATCAAGGGTGAAATGGGACTATACATCTTCTTTTCCACCTCAAATGTTAACTACTTTTTCCCTACTCTCAGTATTAACTCATCCCCATCAACATCAGTAATTGCACGGGCAGTAGTTAAGAACGGTCGCCGGAGAATTATTGGGGTTTTCTCATCTTCCCTAATATCTAATATGTAAAAGTCCACCAAAAAAACAAAGTTGTCAATGTGTAATTTCACATTCCTAATGATCCCCTTTGGTAAATGCACCGCACTGTCAACCATCTTTACTAATGTCTTAGTTGGTACTGGCTCTTCTAGACCCAACTTCTGACTGAATAAGTACAATATCATATTGATACCTGCTCCCAAATTTGTGAATGCACGCTTTATCTTAACTCTATTTATGCTACACGAAATGAAAAAGTCTCCTGGGTCTTCTTTCTTCTATGCTAAATCCGGATTTTCTCTTGATATGTGATTGATACCCTCTTCATTTAATGCCTCCTTTAACATAAGCTTTGTTTAGATTTGATTTGTTATATTTGTTATTTGACTTAACTCCCCTTTCTTAGAATTCCGAGTTACTTCACTTGAAACTGGTTTCCACCGAGCAAAGATTTGATGCAGAAGTCCACACTGAAATTCCTTATTTGGTTCACTTACTGGTCCCCTCGGAAGGACTTCCAATTTTGTTTGTTCTTCTTGGTTATTTCCATCTTTCTCCCTATGCTTGCTTTCTTTGTTCTCTATTCGAGTAATGGACATTATTGTCTCCTTCGAGTTTGCCTCAGTGTTGCTTGGTAGACTACCTGCATTTCGTGAAGATAATGCGTTAGCTAATTGTCCAACCTGTACTTCTAGGTTATGGATTGATGATGCATGATTTTTCAAAATTAATGACAGTTGGATTTAATGGCATATGTCATTGAAATTTGGAGACAATTGGATTAGAAATTGGAGTTAAATGGACTAGTTAATGAAGGATCCTAATTCAAACCAATAGAGATTAGACATATGGCACGTGACATGTGTCACTTGCCAAACCATGTCTTATCTCCCACGTTTCTTTACTATTGAAAGACCAAATTAATTGTTTATATTTTGCTATCTTTTCTTCTCTTTGTAGCTTTCTTCTCCATCTCTTTTCTTATTTTTCTTCACTTCCATGACCGTACTCACCTCCATCAATGTAAGCCTTGCTCTCACCTCCACTTGTTACCATCATCTTACACCCTCTTTTATTTCCTCATAAGATAACCCAACCTCTCACCTTGGAATGGTGATGTACGTGGGTTATCAACAAAGCTGGGGTTGGTGTGTTTTTAAAAGATTTTGAGCTAAATCAAGTAAGTTACATGTTGATCTTCATGGGTTAGTATAAATGGGGCATTATGATGAGTAATTTGAGGTTTTGTTTGAATATTAAATTCTTTATGTGTTTTAACGTGGGTGTAGGTATGAATAATGAGATCATGCTTTAAATTGTAATGAGTTAATGTATTCATAAATTATTTAATAAATACTTCAATTATGATATTGAGCTATGGGATGATTGCACTTGAAAAAGGAAGTTTGAAATATAATGATTTCTTGAATTTAGATGAATTAAGATGACATTTAGAAGTGAAATAAAGAATGAGAATTGGTGTTGAATATGTCTAGGAATTTGGAGTTTAAAGTGTATAAGAATATGTTATGTTTTATGTTTTTGATCGATATTGGATTTTAATTTGTGTGTGTACAATATTAAGCTGAAATGGAGTTATGAATGAAGAGCAAATGATGGTGTATTAAGCTAGAAAAGATAGACTAAGAAAAAGAGGTGAACTAGGATGAAAATGATGATGAAGTGTGATGGAATTTCTTAGATGGAGTGTTTTTACTGGATAGACATTAGTATTTTGGCCATAACTTGATCTGTGAATATCCAAATTGGATGGATTTTCATTTATAGTAAAATATAAACATATGGCTACAAGTTTTATGAAGGAATTGAATTTTAATTCTATCCTTACAGGTCTTGAAATTTATCTTGAAGTTGAGTTCTAGAATAGGCTGCAGCACTACCTTTGACCGAAATCGTGTCTTATTTTTATCAAATAAACTGTATTGATGTAGGCCGAATCAAACAAATTTTTCTTCATAAAAGTCATATCTTATTCTCTTAGATTTCTATTGGTATAAATTTTGTAATTTTTGGATATCATAATTGAGAGATATGAGTTTTACAAGTTAGAGTGCACTAATTCTTCAATAATACATTAGTCAAAATTTTGAACATGCACAGTCTATGATATTTTGAGCATAACTCATGGAAACATAAACCAAATTGATTGAAGTGGATGGTGAATGAAGCATAACTCAAACCTCATTTTCTATGTCAAAATGGTCATGAAAAATAGACCAGGAAATCTGTCTTAAAAAATGGAAAAAATAAAATTGATGTGGATGGTGAACTTTCGGTTCACTCATCCCTTGATTGTGGGAATTCGTTATACATCAAATATGCTTCTTTTATGTGTGGGTTAAAGTAGAAATTGGTTAGGTACTTTCATGTGATGCAATTAGGCTTGAATTGAGCCTAAAATGTTGCCTGAACAAAGGCTAAAATGAGTGTTATGTTTAGGATGTTGATTGAGGATATAAATTTAAGAATGAATTGTTATACATTAGGTGTTCAAATCTGGAAAATTAGAGGTGATATCAGAATGAAAGGGGTCCTCTGATGACTAAAGTGATTCAAAAAGATTAATGATGTGTATTAAGTAAAGTTGAATATTAAAATAGATGTTTTGTGATCTTTAATGCTTGAATAACTTTAGTGAATGATAAACTTAAAATAATCTTGTACAATTGAGGTGTAAACCTAAGTTCAATTTAGACATATTTGAGTTATGAAATGTGAATGATCTTGAGTTGTGAATTCAGGAAATATATCCAGAATTGTTATTGAACATAAATCATACATAACGCATACATATTTGCATAAGTTAGTACTTTTGTGATAGGTGCAAAGAAGTAATGTGTAAATATGTGATTGCCTATTATAGGGGAGCAACTAGATCGATCACATCCAGATATTATCGGGACATCTAGGCAATAAACTAGATGGAGTAAACTGTGAGTATCCTAAGATGGTCTCACATTGAATTATTGTTTGTTTATATTTTGTATTGAATTATTATGTGAATGCGATTGTGTTGATTCCGAACAATAGATTGTCTGAGGACTTTTATATTTGTGATTATATTGGAAGTGCTACTTGAATGTGACTATTTGTTCTCAACTTCAATGTTGAATGTCGAACTAAAAGTCGGATGACAAATGTGAATAAGAAAGAGTGTGAATGTGACTGAATGAGTGTAATAATTGAATATGCATGATGCATTTCATTACATGACTGCATGAAATGTAAAGGCAGTGGTGACCATAGTTGCCAGTGAAAAAGAACTTAAAGCTTAGACTATGGTAAGAGCTAAAGGCTCACTAAGTAAAACGAGCCCTGTATCCCTAACATATAAGGGACAGTATTAATGAGCCCAGTATCTACAATGGATACAGAACAGTGAAAAAGGCACTCAGTCACAACAATAAAATAAACAATCGTGAGTCTCATGAACATTGCATACACACATAAATTATATGATTTGAATGATTGAAATTGAAATGTGGAATTGAATTGATTGAAAAATGAGAAAGTTTATGATCAAAGTATGTTATGATGCTACATGTTGATAAATGTGAATTATGTGAATGTATGAATTATTGTGATATGTATGATATGGGTGAGCCATCGAGGATGGTTACCTCACGGAGTTCGAAAAACTCACCCAAAATTTGTACATTGACATTTCAGGTCCTAGAGAGACGATTTAGCTTCTAAGTCAATTTAAAAGAGAACTAGTACTACTTTTGGATTGAAGACATGACTCAAAGGTCGGTCAGCTAATACTGAAGGATTTAGATAGAGTTTTGTATATTTCCTCATACATGTAGCATACTTTTGTAAATAGAGGTGTAAACTCTGATTTGATTTGATAATGTATATATATATAGATGATGTTGGAATGCTATAATATATATAATGTTTTATGAAATGAAATGAGGAAATTTGTGCTTTGGAGATTATAAGATTTATGTTTCAATTTATAATGCCATGCGATATGTGAAAGTGACAAAGTTAGCATGCCATTTCCATTGGCACGTGTACAGACATCTAACGGGCATATGTGTACGCATTGGATGGGAGTGGGTGTTACAGTGGTTGGTATCAGAGCATGGTTGGCATCCGTAGGGATATATAAGAATGTTAAACAGTTATCATGAGTAATACGGATAATAATTAGAGTTATTGTCTATTATAGGTCATCCATCATAGGTGATCAAGTGGGACAATCAGCTGACCTAGGATTAGTAGGAGCCAGTAGAGAGTCATCTATATCTCGACCTGAGGGAATGCCTCCCTGAATTCCCAAGAGAAGGGTAAAGAGGTATGACAAACTGCGAAAGAAGGGGCTGTAGACTTCTACGGAAGTACAAACCCTACAGAGGTCGAGGGATGGCTAAAGAGGACAAAGAGAGTCTTCGACCAGATGGATTGTGAGTCAGACGAGAGGTTCGATTATGTTGTTTCCCTACTACAAGGCCTGACATACTAGTGGTGGAAAACTGTTCCAGGCAGTACCACCGGGCCTTGTAACTTAAGGTGGGAAGACTTTTTAAGAGTCTTAAAGGAGAACTACATGCCAAAAATCTACCAGGACAAAAAAGATGAGGGAATTTCTAGATTTAAAGCAGGGTAGTTTATCAGTGATTGAGTATAAGATAAAGTTTAACCAATTAATGGGATATGCTACTTCCTTGCTTCCTACTAAGGAAGATAAGTGTAGGAGATTTGAAGATGGGATGAACATGGAGATTCAGACGAGGTTAGTCATCTCTAACATGGGTAGTTTTTCGGAACTACAAGCTACCTTGATACTAATCGAGCAATTGTTGTATGACAATGAGTCTGAATACAAATCAGAGTCCAAGCTGAAGAGGCCTAGTGAATCTCAGGGTGGTTCTGGTAGGAGGTTTAGCAAGCGTCAGAACCGATCTTTTAGACCACCAACTCGATCAAGACAGTCGAGGTTCAGACAGAGGGGTAGCTTTGTATAGCCTGGCGGTGGAAGAGGTACAGTATTAGGTCAGTTGCCCAATTGTGAGCATTATGGGAAGAGACATAATGGTGAATGCTGGAAGTTGACAGAGCTTACCTTCGATGCGGCTCACTTGACCATCAGATCAGGGATTGTTCTGTTATGTACGGAGCACATTCTGGTAGGAAAGGAGGAGCAGTAATGGAAACTACAATCTAGCAGAGTCGAGCCAGTGGGTCTGGATAGAGAGGTCGTAGTATAGGCATAATGAGTTTTGGGAGTGCTACTATTAGGACTGAGGTGCGGAGTACCCAACCGCAGTCTTAGGCTCGAGTATACGCTATGACCAGGCAGGAGGCTTAGGATTCTCCAAACGTCGTTGCAGGTGTGCTATTTATAGTTACTTATGAGGCTTTGGCATTGCTAGATCCTAGATCTACGCATTCCTTTATCGCATCACATATGGCATCTAGGTTGCATTGTGATAAAGAACTGTTGAAATATAGATTAGAGGTGAGTACACCAATAGGTAATACAACAGTAATAGGAGAAGTCTGCAAGAGATGCTTGATTCGAATTGATTAGGTAGAATTGTAATATGCTATAGTTAAGGGAGATATATATAATCCTAGGCATGGATTGACTTATTGCTCATAGGGCTATTATGAACTATTACACTAAGGAGGTAATATTACAATCTCCTAATCAGCCGAGAGTAGTATTCAGAGGTATTAGTCAGGTAGTGCTAACTAGGCTGATCTCATTCATGAGTGCCTTGAGGTTGATGTAAGGAGAATGTGAGGCTTATTTGGCCCACATCATTGATACTCAAATTGAGCAGAATGTGCAAGACATTCCTATGGTGAGGGAATTCATGAATGTGTTTCCTGTTGAGATATCTGGCTTACCTCTAGATCGAGAAATAGAGTTCACAATTGATTTGATTCCTAGTGCTGCTGCTATATACATTCCTCCATATAGGATGGCACCTGTGGAGTTGAAGGAGTTGAAGGCTCAGTTGCAAGAGTTATTGGAAAAGGGTTTCAGTAGACCCGGTGTATCACCCTAGGGAGCTCCAGTGTTATTTGTAAGGAAGAAAGATGGAATGTTGAGACTATACGTCGATTATAGGCAGCTGAATCAGATAATAGTGAAGAATAAGTACTCGTTGCCTATAATCGATGATTTGCTTGATCAGTTGTAGGGAGCTCAAGTGTTCACCAAGATAGACTTGAGATTTGGGTACTATTAGTTGAAGATAACCGAGGCTGATGTACCAAAGAGTGCTTTCAAGAGTAGTTATAGGCATTATGAGTTTTTAGTAATGTCGTTTGGGTTAACTAATACCCCAACTGCATTTATGGCATTGATGAATAGTGTGTTTTAGCCCCACCTAGATCGTTTTATAATTGTATTTATCGATGATATCTTAGTGTATTCAAAGAGCAGAAAAGAACATACTGAACACTTGAGAGTAATCCTACAGATTATGAGGGAGAAACAACTATATGCCAAATTCAGCAAATGTGAGTTTTGGCTAGATCAGGTAGTATTTATCGGTCACATAGTAAATGGACAAGGTATTTAAGCGGATCTAAAGAAGATAGAGGCAGAAATAAAATGAGAGGATCCGAAGAATGTATCAGAAATTTGGAGTTTCCTAGGTTTAGCTGGATATTATCAGAGGTTTATTTAGGGGTTCTCATTAATCTCAACCCTTCTGACTAAACTTCTGAGAAAGAATGTAGTTTTCAGATGGAATGATGATTGTCAAAGAAGTTTTGAGGAACTGAAGCATCAGTTGACTATTCCATCAGAAACTAGTGGATATGTAGTATATAATGATGCGTCACATCAAGGATTGGGATGTGTGTTGATGCAGTATGGTAAGGTGATAGCCTATGCATCGAGATAATTAAGGTCTCACGCGATTAACTATCCAGTACATGCAGCAGTGGTCTTTGCTTTAAAGATATGGAGACATTACTTGTATGGGGAGACTTTTTAGATTTACACTGATCATAAAAGCTTGAGGTACCTGCTAAGTCAGAAGGAGTTGAACATGAGACAGAGGAGATGGATCGAGTTGTTAAAGGATTATGACTGTATGATTAAGTATCACCTTGGAAAAGCTAATGTGGTGGTAGATGCATTGAGTAGGAAGTCTAATAGTAGTGTAGCTCAAATTCAGTTATCGAGGTTATCGAGCATGATTCAAATAAGATATTTGAATATAGAGTTGAATCTAGAACAGAATGAGGCATTGATAGCTACACTAAAGTTAAGACCGATGTTGCATAACGAGATTAGAAAAGTTCAGAGTAAAGATCCTGAAATGGTGAAGCTGATTGAGAAGTTAAAGGTAAATCTAGATTCTTAATTTGAATTGAGAGATGAGACACTGTGGTTGAAACAAAGGATGTGTGTACCTGATGTGGATGAATTGAGGAAAGAGATTCTAGAGGAGGCATATGTAGCAGCATATGCTATGCATCCTGGTACCACCAAGATGTATAATACGCTAAAGCAACATTTTTTGGTGGCCAAGAATGAAGAAGTAAGTAGCTAACTATATAGCTAAGTGTTTAACATACCAACAGATTAAGGCTGAGCATCAGGCTCTAGTTGGGAAGCTTCATTCGTTACCTATTCTGAAGTAGAAATGGGAATGAATTACCATCGATTTCAAAATGGGATTGCCAAAGACTTCTAGGAAACACGATGCCATATAGGTTGTGGTGGAATGATTGACTAAATCGGCACATTTCTTACTATTGAGAGAGAGTAGCTCACTAGACCAGTTGGCTCGGAGGTATATAGATGAGGTAGTTAGACTACATGGGATTCCAGTGTCTATTATATTGGACATGGATCCCATATTTACTTCGAGGTTCTAGAAGAGTTTATAGTCAGCTATGGGTACAAAGTTAAACTTCAGTACTGCATTTTATCCTCAAACAGATAGACAAAGTGAGAGGACGATCAAGACTATTGAGGATATGCTCAGAGCATGTGTATTGGAGTTCTGAGGAGCATGGGCCCAATATATAGCCTTGATTAAATTTGCCTATAATAACCAGTATCACAGTAGTATCGGAATGGCACCGTATAAGGCATTGTATGGCAGAAAGTGTCGATCGCCTCTATATTGGGATGAAGAGGGCTTGAGAATGGTAGAAGGTCTAAAGTTGATACAAGATACTGTGGATAAGGTGAAACTGATCAGAAGTCAAGATAGACAGAAGAGCTATATAGATCAGTACCGAAGGGATATGGAATACGGTGGGGAGATAAAGTATTTCTGAGAGTCTCGCCTTGACGAGGAGTGTTAAGATTTGGTAAGAAGAGTAAGTTGATCCCTAGGTGTATTAATACTTCTGAGATATTTGAAAGGATAGGACCATTGGCGTACAAATTAGCCTTACAAAGTGAGATGTCACATATACATAATGTATTCCATGTGAGTATGTTCAGGAGTTATTGGTCGAATCCGATGCATGTGTTACCTACTCAGGAGATCGAAATATCTAGTAATTTGAGTTATGTCGAGGAGCCAATCAAGATAGTGGGATATCAAATGAAATAGTTGAGAACCTGAGTAATTCCATTGGTGAAAGTCTTTTGGAAAAATCACTCGAGTGAGGAAGCAACTTGGAAAATGGAGGAGCATATGAGGAGATAATATCCCTACCTATTCTGACAATCAAGTAAAATTTTCAAGGAAGAAATTTCTGAAGGAGGGGAGAGTTGTAACATCCTGTTATCCCATGTTAAGGGTTAGGACCCTAGAATATATGAGAGATTAACCAGAAGTTAGAAAGTGCATTTCATGTTCATGCATAATATAACATACACACATATATGAATATTAAATTTTGCATAGTAAAATGATTGTACGTGCATTCATTGACATTTTTCGGGTATAAATGATTTATAAATGTGAATTTTGATCTAAATTGTGGTTTTTATGTATTGAAAATTGAATTGGTGTGTATAGGTATTGATTTTGAAATTTTAGTGAAATTTAGAAAATTTCTAAAATTTTGGGTATTTTTAGATTAGGAAAAATATCAAATAACAGGACAAGTGATAAATGGAAATAGAATTCAGAGTCAATTGGTAGTGGAAATTTTTATCAGCGACAGCTGGATTTAATGACATATAGCACTGAAATTTGGAGACAATTAGATTAGAAATTGGAGTTAAATGGAGTAGTTAATGAAGGATCCTAATTTAAACCAATAAAGATCGGACATGTGGTAAGTGACACATGTCTTATCTCCCACATTTCTTTACTATTGAAAGACCAAATTAGTTGTTTGTGTTTTGCTATCGTTTCTTCTCTTCGTAGCTTTCCTCTCCATCTCTTTTCTTATTTTTCTTCACTTCCATGACCTATACTCACCTCCATCAATGTAAGCCTTGCTCTCACCTCCACTTGTTACCATCATCTTGCACCCTCTTTCATTTCCTCATAAGACAACCCAACCTCCCACTTTGGAATGTTGGTGTACTTGGGTTATCAACAAAGCTAGGGTTGGTGTGTTTTTGAAGGATTTGGAGCTAAATCAAGTAAGTTACATGTTGATCTTCATAGGTTAGTATAAATGGGACATTATGATGAGTAACTTGAGGTTTTTTTTGAATATGAAATTCTTTATGTGTTTTAACATGGGTGTAGGTATGAATAATGAGATCATGCTTTAAATTGTAACGAGTTAATGTATTAATGGATTGTTTGATAAATGGTTCAATTATGATAATGAGTTATGGGATGTTTTAATTTGAAAAAGGAAGTTTGAAATATGATGATGTCATGAATTTAGATGAATTAAGATGATATTTAGACGTGAAATAAAGAATGAGAATTGGAGTTAAATATGTGCAGGAATTTGGAGTTGAAAGTGTATAAAAATATGTTCTATTTTGGTGTTTTTGATCAATCTTGGATTTTAATTTGTGTGTGTATAATATTGAGCTAAAATGGAGTTATGAATGAAGAGGAAATGATGGTGTATTAAGGTAGAAAAGATAGACTAAGCAAAAGATGTGAACTAGGATGAAAATGATGATGAAGTGTGCTGGAATTTGTTAGATGGAGTGTTTTTACTGGACAGATATTAGTATTTTGACCATAACTTGATCTGTGAATATACAAATTGGATGGATTTTGATTTATAGTCAACTAGAAACATATGGCTTTCATGACTGAATTGAATTTGAATTCTGTCCTTATGGGTATTGAAATTTAGCTTGAAGTTAAGTTCTGGCATAAGCTACAACACTACCCTTAACTGAAATCATGTCCTGTTTTTATCAAATAAATTGTATTGATGTAAGCCTAATCAAACAAAGTTTTCTTCATAAAAGTTGTAGCTTATTCCCTTAAATTTCTATTGGTATAAAGTTTGTAAAATTTGGATATCATAATTGAGAGTTATGAGTTTTACAAGTTGGAGTGTACTAATCCTTCAATTATATGAGTGCACCAAAATTTTGAACGTGCATAGTCTGTGGTGGTTTGAGCATAACTCATGGAAACATGAACCTAATTGAATGATTTTTGTTTCATTTGAAACTTAAGACATATAGGAACAGTTGTTTAGAAGAAGGTGTTGCCTAAATGCCTCATTTTCTAAGTCATAATTGTCATACAAAACTGACCTAGAAATAGAGTTGGAAAAATTGGAAATTGGGAATGTCTAATGAAGGCAGAAAGTTTCTGCCCAAATCCCATGATCGTGGGAATTTTCCAAAAATGTTGGAATTGGTTAAACATCAAATATGCTTCTTTTATGTGTGGGTTGAAGTAGCAATTGGTTAGGTACTTTCATGTGATGTAATTAGGCTTTAATGAAGTTTAAATTGAGATGTTATGAGAATGAAAGTGAACCTATGATGGCTAAATTGATTCAATTAAGTTGAATGATGAGCACTAAGTAAATATGAATGATAAATTAGATATTATGTGGTCTTAAAATGTTATAACGGCCTTGATGAATGATTGAATGATGCACCTAAAATAGTCTTGTACAATTGAGGTTTAAAACTAAGAGTGACCTAGACATATACAAATGAAAATGTTTAAATGATTAAGACACATGATTAATGTCATGCATACTCAAGATTTTCATTGAACGTGCATAATAAATGATGCATTTATAAATGTGCTTATTCATATGAAATTGCAAAGTAGTAATGGTAAATTTATATGTTTGCATATTATAGAAGAGCACATTGAACAACCGTTTATAGACGTTGCTGGGACTTTAAGGCAATAAGTTAACGGGAACAAACTGTGAGTAACCCAAGATGGTCTCACTATGACTGTTTGTTTATTAGGTTATATATTGAATTGTTATGTGATGTGTTTGTATAGAATTCTGGACATTAAATGTCTAAGGCGTTTGACGCATGAATGAAACACTAGAAGTGCTACTTGAAAGTGAATGTGATTGACTACTTTTTTCTCAACTTAAATGTTGAATGCCGGACTAAAAGTTCGAAGACAAATGTGAATGAGAAAGAATGTAAATGTGACTGCATAAGTGTAATAATTGAGTACGCATGGTGCATTTCATTATATAAATGCAAGAAAGATAAAGGTAGTTGTGACCAAAGTTGCCAGTAAAAAAGAGCTTAAAGGTCAAATTGTGGTAAGAGCCTATGGCTCACTATGTAAAATAAGCCCTGTATCCCCAACAGATATGGAATAGTATAAATGAGCCCAGTATCCAAAACAGATATGGGACAGTGAACAAGGCACTCGGTCATAACAATAAAATAAATGAAAGTGAGTCTCATGAACATTGCCCATACACATAAATTATATGATTTGAATGATTGAAGTTGAAATGTGGAATTGAATTGATTGAAAAATGCAAAAGTTTATAATCAAAGTATGTTATGATGCCACAAGTTGATAAATGTGAATGTATAAATTGTTATGATATGGGTGATATGGGTGAGCCATAGAGGATGGTTAACTCACATAGTTCCTAAGACTCACCCAAATTTTTCATGTTGACATTTCAGGTTCGAGAGAGACGATTTAGCTTCTAAGTCAATTTAGAAGAGAACTAGTACTACTTTTGGATTAAAGACATGGCTCAAAGGTCGGTCAGCTGAGAGTGAAGGATTTAGATAGCGTGTTGTATATTTCCTCATACATGTACCATACTTTTATAAATAGAGTTGTAAACTTTGATTTGATTTGATTATATATATATATATATATATGGATGATGTTGTTTTGCTATAATATACAGAATGTTTTATGAAATGAAATGAGGAAATTTGTGCTTTGGAGAATATAAGATATTTTTTTAAAATTATGATGCCATGCGATTTGCAAAAGTGATAAAGTTAGCACGCCATTTCCATCGGGCACGTGCACGAACGTCTAAAAGGCATATGTGTGCGTGTCGTATGGGAGTGGGGTGTTACACATTCCAAGTTCAAAGTACCATTTTTACAAATAAGAATCCCCTCTCCTTTCGACATTGCACCATCTTCAGCTATCGACCCAAGTGATGCCAATCATGGTGTCACTAGAGAATCGACGGGCTTCACCGATGCCATCTAATGACGTCACAATTGGCGACACAAGTGAAACCTAGCATCACATTTCTATAAATAGGGGATAATCGCCCATCTTATTCAGTAAACACAAGACAAAAATCACAAATGTACTAGCACAACTCCAATGTTGCCTTATGCAATCGTCACATCTACCTCTACATGACGATGTCTGTCGCGCCTCCGTCCCTGCGCCGTCCACCTTCAACCTAACTGAAACCAAGCGTCATGATGGGCTTCGCCAACAATGCCAACAATGGCGTCGCAATAGGCAACGCGAGGGACACCTTATGTCATCACTTTGCAGGTGATGTTGATTTCTGGATGGGTGATAATTGCCCATCTTAAGCAGTAAACACAAGATAAAACTTGTCGTAGAAAAAACAAATTTTCAGATTTGGGATTTCTCCAAATCATCGACAACTTCTCACCTGCGCCTCTCCTACAGCTCCTCACAATCACCAGACATCGCGAAAAAAACCCAAACGCAATCGCAAGCTTTAAAAAAATGAAAAACAAGAAAAATCCACCCATTCAAAAACCCAGACACGCATGTTATTCTTATTTAACAATCAAGAAACCATCAACGAAACTAAACAAACAAAATAAATGTTTCAGATTTCTGGGTTTTATAAATTTCTTTATTTCGAGCCTTCTCTAAGAATCAAACCAAAAGACCACGATTTCCCAGCAACCAACTTATAACTTTTCTAAAGTTACAGGAGCCAAAAATGCAAACATAATCAGACAACACCAAAAATAACCCCAACTCTAAGAAATCCCAAAATTTGAGTTCTAGATTTCGGGTGTTGTCATATATAAAAACAAATGTTCCATAAACTACTTTTAAGGGTTCGAACAAACCCAAATGCCATCGAGTTATTTAGAATTCTCGATCTTGATATCTAATTTTGTGGTTAAGGTTCATACTATATTAATCTAAAACATCTTTCAAATTTTGGTTGCAAAATTTTTGCAATTCAATTCCAAAATTATAAACAATAATAATCAAATTATAGAAATAAAAATGGCTCTGATACCACAGTTAGGAAATTGAGTTGAGATCTGATCTTGACCATAGTGGAATAATTATGAAACTTTTTTACAACCTATGATTTCCAAAAAACAAAAATCGCTTTAATTATATGAAATGATTAACGCAAATTGTAATAAAGCATAAACTTATTTCGTACCTTATTCTAAAGCTTGATCTTTATATTTTTGTATCCCTCGAACTGTTCCTGAAATCGATCGTTTCAATCACCGTAGCCCCACAAATGTCTGGCCTCTAATAGTATCCACATAATGAATTGAGAGAACTTTGTAACTCTTATAGAGATGGTTAAGCAAGAAGTGCTAGCTCCATAGAGCTTAAACCTATTTATAATAAGCTTTGGACAATTAGAATTAGAAATAATTCTAATTAAATACCAATTATGCCTATATAAGATTCAATATCTCATATTGATCCTTATTTGTTAAATATCTCATACTTAATCATAAAGTTTCTTAAACTTTTTAATCAAGTCCAACTTGATTAAATTAACTTTTCTCTCTTCAAGCCATTCTATATGTGAGACCCATTAGGTTCCCAAATATGTTGACAATGATTATAAAATCTAATTCTAATTCATAAATAGAGTTAGATAAATTAAAACTCCTTTTGATTTATCTTTAATTCTCTAATTAAACAATTTATAATCATAGGTCAAGATTGGCGTCTAGCAATGCATCTTGATAACCCAAATATTTAGGAATGTCAAAATAGTTTTAACTAAGATTATAATTCAATCCTTTCATCATATAATGTTTTGATTAGACACAAAGTATGGAATTAATGTTTACAATATTTTGAGTCCAATCATATTAATTCTCTTCCATTAGCTATCAATTCAATTAATGACATTTGTAAACTATTTACAAAATGTCATTCCACCTTGGCCAAGGATTTTCTGAATTGATACTAATCGAGAACAATGAAACATTCTCCCTAATTACTTCAGGGTGATAAATCCTATCTTGATCACACAACTATCTCCATATAATTTATGCTACATCCAATGACTACCGATTGAATAACCCATGATTAATTAGGTCATAAATAGTATCAAAATGTAGCAATCCCTATACAAGATAACTTTGGTGATCTTAAGTTAAAGGATCACTTATACAATCATTATAATCAGAACTCCATAGACATACAAGTAATATTCCAAATGGATTTCTCATATCGGGTTTGTTCAACTAACTTATTCCCTAATAAGCACCTGCATGTTTGTTTAAGTATCTCTATACTTTAGCCTATAAGATTGACTACTTCCTTTATAAGAAAAAGAGAAAACGTATGCTAGTCTTTTTATGTTCTATTATTGTCCAATCTTAATAGAACAATGACTAGGAACATTTAAGAATAGTACGCAAATGCAATATGAACCTCGTAATTATATTCTCTTTATAATTTCATTTGCAATGTATAATTATTCCATAGACTTTATCATATACATCTAAACATGTACAAGATAAAGAATGCCTTTAAATAATTTGTCACAAAACTATAACCAAAACGATTAGCTGCAGGGCACAAACCAACAAGTGCTTAACTTCAATCCTCAAAGTTAGAGTTTGTTGTTCAATGGAATCACCAAGAGAGAGAGAGAGAAAATTTAAGACATCGCGAAAGAACTACATGCAGCCAAGGATTTTCTCTTTAGGACTAAAATATAAGAAGCACAAGAATCATTAAGGTGATTCGATTGTTATCACGGTGCAATTGTACAGATGCATTTCTACAAAATTTCCAGCATTTTTTGACTATTTCTGTGTGTGTGTAATTCTACTTTTGCAGGAGCAATTTGAAGCTCCAGAGCTGAATACAAGTGAAATGGAAGGGGCTACATATATATTTATATATATACTTTGAAAATAGAAATTTAATTAAGTAAAAATTAATGTACAATATGTTTGACCAAAATTAGTTATTGCAAAACAAAATAATCCATATTCTTAAATCCTACAATTTGTTAGTCCAAATATTCATTGTGCACTTTTTGTCTCAGTGGAAACAATATTTGCATATGGATTATATGAAAACATAGCCACGAAATGACTACATTTATCTGGCCTCAATGCCTACCATCTATCCTATGGTTAATGTCGATGGTTAAGCTTTTTGGCAATCTTACATAAGGTGTTCAGTTTTAAGATGATAAGCTCTGATATTATAAATTTAATATATTATTGTGACTGACATCAAAACTGTTTAAAACTATACATTATACTTTTACTATGAATAAATTGTTTGTTATATCTATAAGTATGCTGAGGTAGAAATATGAAGTCATTGATAGCCTAAACTAAATTCAGTTTATTTGACTTATAATTGAAAAGGGCCCAAATCTAAATGTCTTCAAATTCATTTAGTTAGAGAATTCATGCATATAGAAATAAGTTAAGAAGTCCAAGACTTAAGAATTTTAGATAGTTAATACACAATTGACATATGTTTTAAAGAAAAACTAGTACAGGGGAATTAGCCAAAAGTGGATTAATTGAAAGTTAGATATTGAAGTAGAATTTCGAAATTGATAGAATGACAGAAGATAGTTAACAAAAAAAATGACTAAGTGGGTTGGAAGTTAAATAGTTAGAAGACATAATTCGAGAACATGGAAGTTAAGGAGATAGTGGTAGGAAATTAGTAAAAATGTAGAAAAGTGGGCAGTTATAGTACAAAAACTACCTAAGGCTAAAGATACTATAAATTTACCAGCATCATAAGGACTCCCAGATCAACACAATCACATTGCAATCACTCTCCAGAGAGATAAGTCAACCTATTTCAATTTTATTATTTTTCATCTTTCTTTACATTGCAAACTTTCCTTTATTATACCAAATTCCCTCTTGTAGTTTGTAATTCCCTTTTGTAATAATCAATTACTTTCTTTGCTTCAAATTTCATTTAATATATCTTAGTATTTTGATAGCTTAAAATTCTATTCTCTAAGTTTTTGAAGTCCATTTTTATTGTCGATGAAATTTAAGTACAACTTTTAGGAGAATTCCTCCCTAACATGTCTATATTCTAGATAAACATCAAATAATAACACGCCTAGTAGGAACATGTTGTCAAGAGCATTGAATGGAAAAGAAATCGCTTTGCATCTACCCCTAGAAGAAGATGGCCTAAGGAATGAAGTCCCTACAGTTGTAAGGAACGAAGGCTTTATATTACAGCTGGTAGAAAAACTTGAGAAATCAACCTTGACATAAACCAAGTTCCCTTTAAGCAAGAATCTAAATTTTCCACAATAGAATGAATTTATTTGCACAAATGAAGTTCTAGATTTGAGTTTAATCCAAACTCTATAGCTGATTCGGTCAAAGCCTTAAAAGAGAAGGTTGACCAATTGTCTGCTATTCTAATACAATTTACTAGGCATAAGTCACTCATTCTAACAAAGAAAATCTTTAAAGGACTTGGGAGGCATCCTGCTTCTAATGCAATAAAAGTTAGAGAATGCAGTTGCCTCTAAACAACTCTCTTTATAGATGAGAGATACGTTCCTTTATACAAGTGAGAAGATATTCCTATGATGCCTCATTATATTAATTTAGGCAATGGTTGATAACAAATAAAAAATCAAGTTCTAAATTCCATGTAGATAAGGATTTCGTAGGAAGATAGAAGATAATAGACCATAATATGTTATGGGAGGTGACATTATAGTTGTAAATTGCAATCCTGTTATTGACCTACCACAAATGAGACTACAAGTTGATATGGAAGCTATTAGAGAAGTAATTTAGGAATTGTACGAGCCTAGCTTAAGACAACGTAGTTATCTAAAATTCCACAAGCCTTATTCAGAGTGAATTAATAAGAGAATCCTTATCCCCATGGCTATAAAATTTTTAAATTCAACTTGCTTTCTTGTGATAATGGTTAGTCACTATTGAGCACATCACTAGATTCATTATACAATATAGAGAATTAACCAATTACAAAAAATTCAACAACTTTAAGCTTAAGATGTTCCTAAATTCTTTAATAGGGCCTGCCTTTTATGATATATGATAGATGAATATTTGACTATATTTTTACATCTATATTTAATGTATTTTGTTTGATATTTTGTACTTTTTTTATATATTTGGTATCGCTCTAAGTGTGTATACAAATTATAATTGCCTTTATGGAATTAAAGGAGAAGAATTTGTACAAAAAATGACATAAAACAAAGATCTGATGCATAGAAGGGATGCACGGTGGTGCATTTGCCCACACACTCTTTGAGGTTATGCACTTTTATGATTTTGAAAGAATTTGAACATGCATTAGCCAAAACCCTAGACATGAAGATCATTTTCAAGGGGTGACTTTGATACAAAGAAGCAGAAAAGACGAAAAAATCATTGAAAGATTCATCAAAATATAAGATAAAATTCATACCTTAGAAAATTTGATAGAAGATAACTAAGGAGATTTAGAATTATGATTCCATTGTTTTCTATTGGTTTTTCTTTCAATGTATGCTTGATTTTGTGCTTAATCATATGTAACTAAATGTCTTATTAGTCTCTTGGTTAGATGAACTCTATGTTAATGCTTTGATTATTTTATTAATGGAATTGCTTTAATTGATTATTGTGATCCAATTATGTGTTTTATTTATTTTATACTAAACAACAAAATAGATCATAATATGATTTCATACGTAGAGACTGAGAAATCCTAGGTTTGAATAAATCAACCGTAATTGGAAGGAGATGATTACAATCCTAGAGATAGGCTTACATAAATCTTTCATATTAGGGTCAAACCTAATAGAAGGATTCACATATCAATAAAGCAATCATATAAACTTTGACCTCATTAATTTGGTTGGAAACCTTAGAAATAGTTATTAGTAGACTTAAGGTTAGCTACAAGCATACCATAGGAATGTCCACGATCTAATAAATCAATAAAACAATTCCATAATAAAAGATCAATCTATTAGGGGTTTTTTGATATCGGTAATTTTCTAAGAGAGTTATGAATTCTCTACTCAATATTGTTGCCAATTTTTTTACTTTCTTTAGTTTTATTTTCTTCTATTAAAAATCCATAATCAATCCGTAGGTTAGATAGTAAGAAAAAGGTGATTACTAGTAATTACTATCTTTATGGGATCACTATAGAGAGATTTTATGAGAAATGCATTACTTATAAACAAGTTAACTATAAAGTTATGCCTTATGGTTTGTATTCTCCTTTATCTATACCTAGTGAACGTTGGGTTGATATTGCTATAGATTTTGTTTTAGGTTTACCTAGGTCACAAGGGAGAAGCATTATGCTTTTGTTGTTGTTGTTGACTGGTTCTTAAAGATGGCTTATTTCAATCCATGTTGTAAAGTTGATGATGTAACATATATAGCATATTTGTTCTTCAAAGAGATTATATGTTTGCATGGCATTCCATGGAGTATTTTTAGTGAAAGAGATGTGAAGTTCTTAAACTACTTTTGGAAGAATTTATAGGCAAAGATGGGAACTACAATTAGTTTCAATGACTTGCCATCCAAAAACCAATGGTCAAATTGAAGTTGTCAACAGGACCTATTTACCTTGTTAAGTTACATCTCATTACCCACGTTAAGGCTAAAACAGTATATATACGAGAGATTAGAAAATGCATTTCATGCTCATGCATTATATGATATGCACATACACGTGAATGTTGAATTTTTGCATATGAAAATAATTGTACATGAATTCGTTAACATTTTTCCAGCTATAATTGATTTATGAATGTGAATTTTGATATGAACTGTGGTTTTTTTGTATTAAAAATTGAATTGGTGTGTATAATATTGATTTTGAAATTTTGGTGAAATTTAGAAATTTCTAAAATTTTGGGTATTTTGTTTATACTAGGAAAAATGCCAAGTGGCAGGACAATTGATAAATGACAGTAGAATTAAATGTAAGATGGCTGTGTAAATTTTTATGAATGCCAATTGAATTTAATGAAATACGTTATTAAAATTTGGAGACAAATGGATGAGAAATTGAAATTGAGTGGACTAGTTAAATGAAAGAACCTAGTTTGAACCTATGGGAATAGGACATGTGGCAAGTGACATGTGTCACTTGCCAAGCCATGCCTTTATCTTATAGCCCACGATTCTTTTAACCTTAAAAGATCAATTAATTGTCTTGGTTCTTGTTTTCTCCTTCTATTTTCGTGACCTTGTCCATTTCTCTTCTTCACGATTTTTTGTCTCTCCAACCTCCACCAACATTGAACCAACTCTCTCATCTTTCAATTACTACTTCCTTCATGTTATCTTCTTCATTACCACAACAAAACATAAATCTTGCAACCTCCATGATGTTGTACGTGTGATGCTTGGGAGCTAGGGTTAAGTGTTAATTTTGAAGATTTGGAGCTAAATCAAGTAAGTAGCTTGTTAATCTTTATGGGTAATGTTAAATGAAGCTTTTATGATAATAGTTAGAGGTTAAATGGCATAAAATGGTGTTTTATGTATAATGAACGGGATTGATGAATAGTTGATGTAAATGTCTTACTTTTATATATGTATGATGAGTGATAATTCATAAATTGTTTTAGAGATGTGTTTAGAGGTAGAATGATCATCATAATGATGTTAGGATGAGTGCATAAAATTGATAATGAATGGTATATGCACATGTTCTATTTTGAGTTAATGATCAAATATAGATCGTGAATTGGTCTGTGAATGATATTGAGTAGAAATGGAGTTAATAATGAAGAGTAATGAAGTACGAAAAGTGATTTTTGTAAAAGTTATGTTAGGAGTAAAATATGGAAAATTGGAAGATGAGTGCTGGAAAATGTAGCAGTAACATGTTCACTGATTATGCTTCTTTGTTTTACCTATAACTTGATCTGTAGTTATCCAAATGAGATAATTCTTGATCTGGATTAAACTAAATAATAATGCTACATTTTTCATGAAGACATCAAATTTAAGTTCTGTTTTTAAGAGTCTCAAAATTTAACATGAAATTGAGAACTGGGTGTAGCAAATTGGTGGATGATTGTATATGTTTGTGTTCTGTTTTGAGAGTATGAGAATATGTTCTATTTTGAGTGTTTTTAGAGATGTTTTAAGATGGGTTTAGAGTTAAGGAAGAGGTTTAAGATGATGTTCTGATATGGGAATGTGATTTAAAATGAAAGTTTGAGAAGAAAAATGAAGAATATGTAGGGAACAAATATGTAGAAAAATGAAAGTGCAGAAAACGTGAAGAACATGCGTGAATTTTTCTGTTCTAATGTTTAAGTTTTAATCTGGGATTTTGGCTTTGTTTGGGGATGATTTGAGTAAAATGGAAGTAAAAAATGGGGTAGATATAAATTAGAAATGCTAGATTGAAAAAAAGAAAAGAAGAAGATTAATAAAACACAGAAAAATGAAGGAAAGTGCAGGAAATGAAGAACATGTGTGGAGAATTTTCTGGTTTTTGATATTTGGAGTTAATTACGGTTTTTAATTTGTTTAAGAATGTGTTGAGCTGCATGAGAGTTGAAATGGTGAAATGAAAATGGAGAATGTACAAAAAAATTAAAGTGCAGATAAATGAAAGATGAAAACACATAAATGAAGAAGATGCATGAATATGTGATGTTTTTTATATTTAGTGTTAATTATGGTTTTTAATTTGTTTAAGAATATGTTGATCTGAATGGGATTTGAACCAAAAGATTCGAAACACATTGTTCTACATCTCCACCAAAAATTATAACCATCTGAAATCATTTAGAGGAGATTGATTTATGAATTTGGGATGAAATTGATGAGGAGTTCTGGAATTTCATAACTGGAGTATTTTCACTGAACATGCTTCAATATTTTGGACATAACGTGTTGTCTAGTTATCAAAATGGAATGATTCTTGAATTGAAATAAATAGAGACATAAGGCTACAAATTGTCTGAAGAAATCTAATTTTAATTCAGTATCTAAGAATTTTAATTTTTGGATGGAAGTTGAGAACAGGGCACTGTTTCAGTATAAGAACAGTCTGAAAATATTTGGAGTATAACTTTTAGAGTACTGAACCAAATTGAATGATCTTACTGTCATTAGTAACTTAAGAGATAGGAGAACAATTATCTAGTAGAAAGTATTGCCAAATTACTTCATTTTCATTGTTAGATTGATCATGTACAGTAGACCTGAAGGTATGTTTTAGGAAAAAGCTGAATTTGACCAAATGAGTTATGAATTATGATTTTGATGGTTTTATTGAGGTATAAACCATAAGTATAAATGGTACTTATATGAGTTTGGCAATATGAATGTTTACATGATGAGAACAATAGAGCGATACCTGAGATTGTCATGAACATGCATTGTGCATATTTTATTTACATACATGTGCATTAACAAACACTTATAATTGTGCACTAGTGTGATTTGTGTATACTGCTATATAGAGGAGCAATTGGAACGTCAACATCCATACGTTGCCGAAACTTCGAGGTAATAGCTTCGGGAGCAATCGGTGAGTAACCTAAACAATTTCACGTAATTAATTGTTTGCTTTAGAATATGTTTTGAGTGATGATATGAATGTGATTTGATTATGTTGATGTCGAATAATGAAGGTCCGAGACTTGATGCATGAATGTGATATTCAAGTGCTACTTGTATGTGAATATGACAAACTAAATGCTTCTTGACATGATTGATTGATTATGAGAGATGCATTCCATATATGAATGTATGATCAGATAATGAGAGTTGTGACTAGAGTAGCCACCGAAAATGAGCTTAAAGCTCCAAATGCGATTAAGAGCCAATGGCTCACTATGTAAAATGAGCCCTGTATCCCCAATGGATAAGGGACAGTATAAATGAGCCTAGTATCCATAATGGATATAGGACAGTTTAGGCACTTGGTCATAACAATATAATAGTTAGAAAAGAGTCACATGAGCATTTCATATACATTTTAATAAATATGTTTGATTATTTGAAATGAAAAATTTTCTTAACCTTAAGTGAGAATGTGATATGTGATAATTTATGCAAAATGCAAAGATGTGAATTATATGTTATATGTGTGATGTGTTGCATGAATATAGTGAACCATCGATAATGGTAACCTCATTGAGTTCGCAAAGCTCACCAAAATTGCAACGTTGATTTTTTAGGACCGAGAGACGACTTTAGCTACTAAGAGACACTACAAGGAGTATAGTCTTGTACTTTTGGGAAAAAGAAGCAATGGCTCACAGGTCAGTCAACTAACATTCGAAGATTAGATAGATCTTTTTGTGTATTTCCTCTTTCATATAGTGTATTTTGTATTAGCATATGATGATGTTCATATTCAGACGATATTGAAAATTGTTAATGCAAATATTTGGTTTTATAAAATAAAAGGAGAAATTTGGGTTTTAAGATATAATGTTTTTCGTTATGATGTCTTATAAGAAAATAAAGAAAGATTATGCCTTGTTAAGTGAATGTTGTGAATGAACGTAGCGCACCACTATCATAGGTTATGTACTGGAATGTCCTCAGGGTGTTCCGGTATGTATCCCATGGTAACGAGGCGCTACATTTTATCAATCTCTGACTCTCGTTAATTTCAACTTGAATATAAATGCACTATTTCGGATGAACACACGAAATACTCGCATGCCTTCATCATTATTCATTTAAGGGACTTAGGCTGCATTTTGATCTGCGGTGCGGTGGGGATAAGTACTTATCTACTGCCATTTCCAAACGCAGTCACGTGTTTGGATTTACACGAGAACAACCGGAGGTTAGAGGAAAGTGCGATGCCACCGCAAAAATCGATTAGCAGAAAGATGGTTGCGGTAGGAAAGTGCTTTTGTAATAGAAATTCTACTTTCCATTAATAACCTTATGATAATTGTTATTACAGTGCCGGTTGATAACCTACTGAAATCAAACTACTGAAATGATAAGTATTTATTCTCAACAAGTACTTATTTGTTTGGGATTGCTATTTTGGTAACTACAGAAGCGTAAAAATAGGTATTTATAAGTATAGTTACGGTTGCTAAAAAGAGACAAAATGACTAAAAAGCCCGTTCATTCAATAAACTATTAATTGTTGTATAAATAATTAAAAATATATTATTAGTCATATAAATTTAAAATTATAAATAATAAAA
>JAOTAY010032573.1:0-24620 GCA_025629805.1 Erythroxylum baracoense
CTGCACACTTAACACATTCATCAAACTAGTTCATTTATTTCTAACATTATTATTATTTGATTGTCATCAAAATTAATCATTGTAAAATCCCCCTGACTTAACAATAAACAATCACAAACCTCTAACAAACCTCTTATTGGCCAACTCAGGGAACCACATTAACTAAGTAGTAGGTCCTGCCACTTTAACCATCTCAAAGAACCTCTCCATCTAATTCCATTAACTTAATAGGTGCAAGCCTTCTAGGACCCTATACAAAAAGACCTCAATCTACTTGGCACCAAATGGTAGTGCTAGAGAAGTGCTCTAAAGGTAATCACCTTTAGCGCTTATTGTACAAATAATTTTATGATTAATAAATGCATTTTTCATTATTTTGATGTTCATATATTTATGAATTTGACGTTGATCTTAAGTGGATTTAATGAAGTCCTTGATACAAAACATAGCACAGAGGAAATCATGATGAGATAATAATAATGAGATTCTTATCATGTGTGATTATGTTCGTATCTAACTTTCCCTAGTCATATGATTAATGAGATGAGATATCATTAATTCAGATAGACTAGCACATGTTATACTCGTTGATTAGATCAACCAGTAGATCCCATAAGTCTTTTCTTAGCGCAATTTTTTCATTTATAGTAACTATCATTGTGTTCAACTTTCTCACTCATATTAAAGCTATTCCTTTACCACTTCAGGTATGGATTATTCTAGCTTTAGAAGCACACCTCCAATTATACCTTTGTTCCCCACCACTATCTCACTTTCTCCATTTGTTTCTTTTATAAACAATTGTAAACCTCTAACAAACCTCTTAGTGGCCAACTTAGGGAACCACATCAACTAAGCAATAGGTCCTGCCACTTTCACCTTCTCAAAGAACCTCTCTATCTGATTCCATTAGCTTAATAGGTGCAAGCACTCTAGGACCCTATAAAGAAAGACCTAAATCTACTTGGCACCAAATGGTAGTGTTAGAGAAGTGCTCTAAAGGCAATCACCTTTAGCATTTATTGTACAAATCATTTTACGATTAATAAAGGCATTTTTCATTAGTTTAATGTTCATACTTTTATGGATTTGATGTTGATCTTAAGTTGATTTAATGAAGTCCTTGATACAAAACATAGCATGGTGGAAAACAAGATGATATCATGATAATAAGATTATTATCATGTGTAATTATGTTAGTATCTAAACATTCCCTAGTCATAGGATTAATGAGATGGGATATCATTAATCTAGATAGACTAGCACATGTTATACTTCTTGATTAGATCAAGTAGTAGATCTCATAAGCTGTAGACATGAAGAGTTAACATATGGACGCTTACTAAGGGTAGTAAGTATATTAGATTGACCTACTATGAGACAATCATATGGATATTCTATTCTAGTGTCAATGATATTCTCATTATAACAATAGTGTAAGTATCTTTTGACTTGGGGTGTTCAAGGATATCTTAGATACTGATCCTGTGTTTTGACTCCGTTCATCGATGCCTTTCAAGGTTTACTCATAGGATGGTGATTGGGTACAACTTGAGGTATTTGGAGGTAATTGAGTAGCCAATAAAGGATTCACCACTCCTGATAGAAGGAGATGATACCCACGACCTCTTGTCATGGTCATTACTCAGGAGTCTCTGGCTAGAGCAAATATGTGTCATGAAGAGAGTCCTTAATGATACATAGAGTAATGGGATCCTCGGGACAAGATCTAATAAAACTTGGACTAGATGTGATGTAGTTAGTCTAGTGGGAGTTGACACTTTGACCATACTTTGAACCAAGTGGGGTATAGACAGTGAAAGGACAAATTGCATGGCAACATTGCATATGGAAGGGTTTGTAGTCAAACCACTGACTTTCTGATTAATTGGGGGTCATGATGTGTTGCTAGATACCACTCTTAATTTACTTAAATTAAGTATTAATTCAAGTGGTTAACATAACCAAGAACCTAATGGGTCACACCTATAGGGGATCTGAAGGATGAGTAACATGGTCTTGAATGGTGATTCAAGATATGAGAGAGTGTTTCGAGATTGTATCATGATGTGATCGTGGTAGATAACGGTACATGGAATGGATTAGAAACAAATGTTGTTGGCTTCCATTAATGCATGCTATTCATGGTCTTTAACTTCCTATAACTTCCATTAATGCATGTTATTCATGGCTATTAACTTTATATAACTTTCCATTAGTGATCGGGGTTATGGAAGGACAAATGATGCAGAAAATTGAGATGATTTTCGTGCATCTTGTGTAAGACACAAAAAAAAAAGAAAAAGATAGGTTCTTTTTCACACACACACAAATTTTCTCTTTAACTCTCTCAAGAGTTCTTGTCTTTGCTAATACAAAGAAAGAATTTTAGCCATCTACTAGTAAGGTTTCATCCTTTTATCTTTATGTGGGCTTTCATTAGAGATGGTCTGTGTTGATTTTTTTTAAATTTATGATAACCCAATGTGGAGAAGATTAAATAACGAAGGAGATTGTCAGAAAGGTATGTAAACATCTTACATTTGATGTTTTTGTTTTTCTATATCTACATGTATCAGTAGATCTGGTTTTTGAGGTTCTGTTTTATTTCCTCTGTGTATATTTATATATATATTATATACGAGATGCATGATTCAAACCTATCAGTGGTATCAGAGCCATCTTGTGCCTTGTTAGATGTAGAATACATGGCATGTGAAAACTGTTTTCATGGTTATGATAGCTTAGGGTCATGTAATGTTTTGTTCGAAATTAATTATAGAAAAATTGTTTTCACGATTTTCTTTCACCAATATGCTCATAAGATGTATGAGAATGATTCATTGTCATTGAAAATAATTTTAATGTGATTAAAATTTTTAATTTCGACTTTACAAAAACATGCATGAAATTTATCTTCTTGCTGGGCATGTGATGTCTATTGGCTAAATTGATGAGGTTAGACATGATTTTCGTGGAATTTGATTATGGAAACATTATGTGAATATATTTGGGATGTGTTTATGCCTCTGTAATTTTTTCAGAATTATTAAAAATGTTTTAATAATTTTATCAAACAATTTTCCAGATCTGAACAGTTTTCCAAAAATTGTAGGATATGTTTTGTTTGATGTTTTTGTATGTTTATATTTTGGTTCCTGAACCTTAAAAATATTTTATGTGATAAAAATGTGTTAATTTGATGTTTGACGCATGCCTAAATGATTTTGCTAGAAATTTGATTTCCAAAAAGTTTTAGAAGTCATATTTGTCATTTGTGGTGTCTTATCAGTGTTTCTATGATCATGACAATTTTTGGGTGATTCTTAAATTATTTTGATCCTCATGAAATAACCTAAAGATGTGTGGAATGATGATTTTATGTTCTGGAAATTTTAGGAAATTATAAAAATTAATTTTGAATTAATTTTAGCAGAGCGATATATTTTTTAGTAAGACTAAAAAAATTGGCATGTATGTCAAAATTGAAGTTGTTTAATTTTATACATCAAATAGTTATTTTATGGTAAATTAATTATGGATTAATTTCTGGAATTAGTAATTTATGTTAATTAGATTAATATTAATTCCAATCGAAATAACACATATTAGTAATTTTAGCCAAAATAGTAAAAGGGAGATAATAAATCTAAGTGTTAGATTGGGCTTAGATATAAGCGTTGGATTGGGTTTCCATATTAGGATCCATAAGATGCAATAAACAAAATGATGTCTTTACATAGATGCATTAGAGAATGCTTGGTTAAGAGAATGTGTGGGCTTGCATGATGGATGGTTACGGGTTTAGGCCCAATTTGATTGGGTAGTCCATGTTATGTTATATAGTTATAGTAATTGTATGTGTATATATATATATATATATATAGATATAGATATATGTGAGTTATATTTATAAGACCATCTAAGTTATATGAGACCTTAGTCAAACCCCTCACTTAGAATATTAAAACTAACACATTCCTTTATGTGGCGAAAACCAGAGTCCTTTTAAAGTTAGGGCTGTTGGGCAAACCCAAGCTTGCTCTATATAGATATGTTCGAACTATGGAAATAGGATTTCCAGATTAATGGATTGGTGTTAACTAGAAGCGTTGGTTTGTTGGGCAAACCCAAGGTCAACGTGGATAGAGGAGAAGTTGGGTAGTGTACATTAGATGTACATGTGTCAAGAGTTGATAGCCCAATGAGTGTGCACACATCAACAGTTGATAGTACTAGATTCGATAGTTGCTTTGGAGATGCAATTGATATGATCGACACGTACCAGTTGAACTAAGGTCGTTTGTTGGGCAAACCCAAGGCCATTTTTAAGGATATTGGATATCGACCCATTAGGAGAATTTTTCTATGAGTTCTCTCAGATTTACATTGAGGGTTATGAATTTGTGCAAATAGTGGGAGCCACAATGCGTGTTATTAAAGTCCTTATAGACATGCATTTAAGTACATTGTAATTTTTCTCTATTTGACAATAGGTTGCTATTGTTTGAGTCAACACCATAAGTACTAGTGTGAATCTAAGATCATTGATGGAGGCTAACAAGTTGACTGGACCAAACTTCCTTGACTGGCTCAGGAACTTGAGAATAATTCTCAAGTCTGAGAAGCTTGGTTTTGTCTTGGAAGAATCACTTTTTGATCCCCCTGCTCCGATGCTTCTGATGATGATCGTAGGGCATATAGGAAGCATCTTAATGATAGCGAGATGGCTAATTGTATTATGCTAGCCACTATATCACCGGAGCTACAAAAGTAGTACGAGGCTATGGATGCTCATACCATTATTTATCATCTTAGGGAGCTCTTTGATGAGCAAGCAAGGTCTGAAAGGTTCGAGACTTCGCGATTGCTATTCCACTCCAAGATGGCTGATGGGACATCTCCAGTATCGTATGCACTGAAGATGAATGGCTACATTGAGCGGTTGGCCTACTTGGGTTTTCTTTTGGATCATGAATTAAGTATTGACTTAATTCTGACGAGTTTAACTGATAATTACTAAAAATTTGTGCTTAATTATTAGATGAACAATATATCCATCACAATTCTCGAGGTGGTCAACATTCTCAAAGTAGTTGAGCCATTTGTCTACAAGGACAAGATTGTGATGTTGGTGGACTCTTATGGTTTGAAGAAAACGAGCCAAAAGAAGAAGAAGTTCGTAGGGCCTAAGGGAGGTTTCAAGAAAGCAAAGAAGATTGCCTTGAAGGGAACTTGCTTCCACTGTGGCAAGGATGGCCACTGAAAGAGAAATTGCAATGCTTATATGAAGTCCTTGAAGCAGAAGAAGGCATCTGCTGCCCCATCTACTTTAGGTATTTATGTTATTGATATTCATACTATTTCTAATAAGAACATATGGGTATTAGATACCAGTTGTGGCTCACACATTTGTACTAACATGAAGGGCCTCAAGAACAGTAGACAACTCAACAAGGGAGAGTCAAATAAATGTGAGAAGGTAAGATACTTTGGAGCAAGATTAAACCAAATCACAAACTCAATCTAAATAAGAAATTATTTCAAAACTTCTAACTATAAATTGTAGAGGGAATAACCCCAGTCAGGAGCAAATAGGAGGGAATTCACATGACAAGCCAAGGGGAGTTAGGTTGCACCAGAACAAGTAAAAATGACTTAAGAAATAATGAAATGGAATTCATTCAAACCTCAAGAAGGAGATCACGAAGAGAAGAAAAATCTTAGGTTATGGCCAACAAGAAAAACCTCCAATATTGTTAGTCATTGGAAAAATGTAAGAGTGTTGAATTACCATAAAAAGGAAAAAGTTCTTCATGAATTATTTAATAATAGAAAACCTTTCATTATTTTTTTAGTTAAAAATCTTTCATTATTATAATATTAGAAACTAAATTGAAGTTAGATCAATGTAGTATAAGGATTTAGTTTCTAAAGTAAAGGTAGTATATCATTACTAATCATAATCACCATTACAAATTTGACATTATAGTTGCTTATGAATCATCTAAATTCAGAATAACGCTAATGGCATCCTCAAACTAGTGCCTAACTATTAAAATTCTTTTTTCACCTAACCCTAGAGAGATATTTATTACTTTTGTTTGTGCAACTAACCTAGAATTTTGGAGAAATGTCCTCTTGAACAAGTTGCTTTAAGAAGGAAGTGGAATAACTAATCCATGGATATTGATAAGAACTTTAATTCCATATTATTTCCCCTTAAAGTAGAAGTGGAAAAATACAAGTCAAGAAGTTGTAGTGAAGAATTAATAAGATTTGTTAGCAATCTTGGCTTAGTGGACTTAAACTTTGAAGGTAATTTTTTCACTTAGAGCAATAATCAAAAGGGAAAATTATTAAAAAGGAAAAATTTAAACAAATCTCCTATTTATCAAGCTTGGTAATGTAGATTTTCCCTTAGTAAGGCCACATTCTTTAATTTCTATTAAGATCAAACAGTTGTAAGAAGATACTTGAATGAGAAAACCCTTTAGATTTAGTAATTATCTCTTCAATGCTAAAGGATTTGGGGATGCAATTAAGATGGGATTAGAAAAGAATATCCAAGGATTTAAATCTTTTAAGTGTGATACAAAACATAAAGCTATTAAAGCTAAACTTAAAACCTTGAATTATAGTAGAACCTATAACACCATGGCCATTTAGAGATCTAAAGAAGAACTTATTCGAATTTAAGAGGAAATCTTTTCTAAAAAATAAGTTGAAAAAATAATAATAAAATCAAGCCCTAAGCTCCTAAACAAGCAAAAATCCATAATGCAATGCTTGGGAGAGGGGGAATTAAGTATGAAATTCTTCTATAGTACTATCATCTTAAGAAGGAACTCTAATAGAATCAACTCTTTCTCAAATCAAAATGGAGAAGTTATTTAGAAGTAGGAAGAACAAATAAGCAAGGAATATGATTACTTCTAAAAATACTTAGGATAGATCCATAACTTTTGTTCCTTTGTGCAAGGCCATAAAGCATTTGTTAATCACACAATCTCCTGAGAATAATATGAGTTCCTCATAAGACATTTTAGTCCTAAAGATGTTGAAATCCCTCTGTTATCTAGGAACATTAAAAAAACTACAGGTCTAGATATTTTTAGTGACTTCTTCTTCTAAAAAACATAGCATCTAATGAAGGATCAAGTAGTGCATTGTAATTCTTCACAATTGGGATATAGCTAAAGCAATTAAACAAAACCTATGTCACTTTGGTGCCTAAAACTCCAAATCATGTATAGACCAATTCTTGTTGCAACTTGATTTATAAGATCATTTAAAAGATGTTAGAAAATAGACTCAAGGAAGTACTCACCTTTGTCACCAATCTTTATTAAGAAGCGTTCATAAAAGGAAAAAATATAAGGGACAACATCCTTTTATCATAAAAATCTTTTAAGAATTATCATAGAAAGAATAGACCAAAAAGTTATGCCACGAAGATTGAATTTTAAAAAGATTTTGATTCCCCAATTGGAACTTTATCCAACATACACTAAAGCCTTTTCAGTTTATAGCAATATGTTGAAACAAACTCTTTCAACATTCTTTCTAATGGAGAACTAACTAGATTAATTAAAGGGGCCAAAAATTTTAAACTAGGAGACCTTATATCCCCATATCTATTTTAGCTATCCTTATATCCCCATATCTATTTTAGCTATGTATAGATGTTTTTAATAGGTTGTCAATCTATAACATCTGAAAGGAGAATAGATTCATCTATCATCATAAATGCAAGGAATTGTAGACTATAAACCTAAACTTTATAGATGATTTACTTCTTTCATATGGGGTAAATACCATCTCAATGATGATTCTCATGGATTTTGTTCAAGTCTTCTACCATTTGTAAAGATTAGCAATTAACAAAGCTAAAAGCCACCTGATATTATTAATAAACTTAATGCACTAGGGTTTTTTGTTTAGTTTAATCATAGGATTGAACATTATAGAACCACCTTTTCAAGTACCTTGCATCCCCATAACCATAAAGAGGTTAATAATCATAAAGAGGTTAACATATAGGGATTGCAAGCCCCTTTCTAAATTTGTTTATAGAAGAATAAGCAATTGGAGGAATAAATGACTCTCTTTTGCTAGCCGACTCTAGTTGATAATCTCCATACTAATCAATATATAGGTGTATTGGATCTCTCATTTCATGTACCCAAAGAATCTTACAAGAGAAATAAAGAACCAATTGAAGAACTCCCTATGGTTGGGTGTCAATTCCATTAGAACCACCAATATGGTTCTACAAAAAAAGAGGAATTGGAGAATATTCAAAAATAAGGAAGCGATTTGGGAATGGATCCATATGCACTTCTTAAAAGCGGTAAGTTTCTATAAAAGGAAACCAAAAACCAATTCTTCTTGGACAATCATGCAGATCCTTAACCTAAGAGCTAATATAAGTAGAGTCAAAAAGATCAAAATTGGGAATGAAGAAATGACTTCCTTCTAGTATGATGATTGGAATGAGCTAGGGGCACTACATTTAGTATCATAAATTTAGAGCATTAGATATGTAATCCATGGAAATGCTTTGGTGAAGGAAGTTATATAAAAAGAGGGATAGAATTGTAGAGCTAGGGCAATGTCTCTAGTGATGGAAAACACTTTGAATTATATACCAAACTCTAATGCAAAAGACAAATAATCTAGCTTTTACATCCCTTTAATATCTTTACTAACAAATCATAGAAATTTGTATATAGAGCTCAATCATAAAGAGTTCAATGGTATAGATTAGTGTAGTCTGATTTAAGTCTTACAAAGGCCTCCTTCATCCTTTAGTTAGTCATTAAAAATAAGCTCAGTATAGTACCATCAATCTAGATTATAACTTATGTAATAAAGAGAATGAAAGTGTAATACACTTGTCCTTAAAATGCCTATTTACTAACACACATTATAGAAGGATCCAATAACTTTATAATACCTTTTATCAATTAGAAGAATGGGAGTAGATTGTGTAGTGGGAAATCATTCCTAATATTTTAAGAACAAAAGCATCGAAAATTAAGTCTGGTTAACTAGCATGATTGCTTAGGTTAAGGATATTGTGATTTGTAGAACAAAGAGACTATAAATAAGCTTGGAAATGGCTAGAAGATGGAATGTTTCTTTAACTGAACAACATTAGGAGGATAAAGAGCTTGACATAAGAAAAATTAGTAAAGGGAAAACACCAATAGGTATATAAAAGTAAAACACAATGAATGAGATAGAAGGACTAGAATACAATGAAGGGGATAGAAAAACTAAAGAAGCATGAAGAAGTAATAAAACAATAAAATTAAAGTTGAAGTCGAAGTCAAACTACTTACATGAACTAAACAATAGATCAATCCATGAAGTTGCAAAGTAGTTGCAAGAATTTGAAACTATAGAGTTATTGAGATAGAGCATTGACACATAGTCACCTTGAAGTTTATGTATAAGAAAGTAACATGAACAATATGTTTAGCAACTACTAATGATCTCTAGAATCTATAATACCATATTAATGTTGTAAGTTAGATCCACTAAGTTCGTGTTGACTAATATGTATTTGAACTCATGTAAAGCCTTGGCTATTTCCTTTTTTTGGAAATATAACTTTCTTTGATTTCAAAAAAATAATACAATTTTGTTCAACTAAAATCAAGATAACCAATCTTTCCCCTCTCTAATGGACAATGTGTGTTCATCTTCATGTCCATTTTTCTTTTAATTTCCTATTCCACTTTCCCAAAATTTCATCCATCTCTACTTCCCTCAACCTACTTACTCTTACTCCATTATTGTCTATTATTATCTAGCTTAAACTTTATGTAAGTTCTACCTTTTCTTTATTTTCCTTACTTCATTTCAAACCTTATTTTTTTTACCCATTTTCTTCTACGTTTCCCTACCCATATTCCTCTTCATTTCATTTACTTTTACTTCCCTTAAACAACTCTGCTCCTTCTCTTTTGTTGTCCATCCTTCTCCAGCTTAATCCTTATATCAGTTCCAACTTTTCTTTATTTTCCTTACTCTATTTAAGACCTTATTTCTTCTAGCTTTCTACCCCTCTCTCTCTGAGTCATAAGGGGTATTTAGGGGAATGAAGGTATTATATTTGACTTATGCTCTTATTAATATTGTTTATAGTAAGTATTTATACCTTTTTTCAACATCAGCATGTTTGCTTCTTTTCTTTGAATGGTTAATGTTTATCTAGTTCTTGTGCAGGATGTTGCCCCCTAGTAGATTTTTCCCAGTGCCCTTTATCTTTACCTATCCTACCCAATCCCAAAAACTCACTCTCAATCACACCAACCTGTAAAGGTTTTGGAACCACCAACTTCCTCTTCTTCTCCTTCATTGAAACCTCCCAACTAGAAGGAAATGCTTAGTAACACCCCTGGAAATTCTCTCTAGTACATTCCACCTACCATTATGTGTAGTTTAGCCATTGTTTATCCCTTTATTTACATCCTAAAATAAGGTGCAAGTTTATGGGAGTCTGCATTGATCGGTTTCTTCCTTAGAAAGAGAACAACCTTCTTAGTGATGAAACTATGGACTTTGAAGCATTAGAAGCTTAGAGAACTGATAGAGGCATTTCTAAATGAGGATCATCTTTTCATTTTCAAGTTTAGCCCAAACGAAAAGGTTGTGAATGTGGCACCCCACTTCCACGAGCATGTATCCGTACATCTCGAGGACATTCGGACACATACCCTGTGAAAGCGGTGCATTAGAGTAGTCAAACAAAACTCTTTGCAAATTTTCTCAACATCACATGCATTTTTCAAAAAACTCATAATCATTTTGACCCATTTTATTTATAAACATCACCAATTACAAATTTCATCACAAACTCACACATTATCAAACTTTAAACACATTGTCATAATTTCGATAATCTTTTGGGCCTATTACAAAATACAAAATGTTTTTGAACATAACTATTATTACAAACATAATTCATTTATACAATAAATGAAGCTTGTGGAATACAATATTTAATACAAATTTTATAGAAAATATATGCAGACACCAACTGATCTTAACCTCTATCTCTTACTCAAAAGTAGTGGTTAGATTCCAATTTGTCTACCTAGAGATCTCCCTGAGCCTGAAAAAAATGTTGCAATATTGGGTTGAGTTTTGCGAACTCAGTGGATAGTCCATCCTCGATGGCTCACTCAATCACATAACATATCAATTAATGTCGTCACATAATTCACATCATTTCACTAATCATCATGTTCAATCACATACACTTCATATTCACTTAATTCATATTTCACATTTAGAAATCATTCAAACAATGCATTTCAATCATTTAAACATATATAGAAATTATATATGAAATGTACATGAGACTCACTTTCAATTGTTATTATTGTGACTGATTGCCTATAACTATCTCGTATCCATTGTGGATACCGGGCTCATTATTAACTGTCCCTTATCCATTGGAGATATATGGCTCATTTTACATAGTGAGCCAGAGGCTCTTACCACATTCTGAGCTTTAAGCTCTTTTTCAATTTCTAAGTTTTAACCTCTTTTTCGGTGGCTACTTGGTCATAACAACCTTTATCTTTCACGCATTCATTTAATGAAATGCACTACATTCACATATTTTCAAATAATCACTAGTGCTCAATTGTCCACATTCACATTCACATATATTCATCGGATCGATGTCTGGCATTCAACAATAATGTTGAGAATCACTTATTTCAGTCCAATTCACATACAATGAGCACTTCCTATGTTCCTACATTTATCAAACTCTCCAAACTATTAATGTCCGTAATTGTATCAATCACATTCACATTCAGTAGTAATTCAATACAGAAATTTAAAACATAACAAACAATGAAAGTGAGACCATCTAGGTCGACTCACAGTACGCTCTAGATTAGCATTAGCTTCCATGATTTGGAAATGTCTAGATGCAAATGTTGAATCCTGTATATCAATTTCATGCAACACACATAGTGCACACATATTATTAATTGCATAATCACATAAATATTTCATTATACACATATGTGTATGTGTAAGTTATAATGCATGCTTATTGACAATCCTAGGTATATTTCCTTTATTCACATCTCATAATCAATTACGAACATCTTTTAATCATTATTTAATGCCTAATACACTTTACTCACTTTAATCACCTCATTTCTCATTGACTAGGGTCATTCCAGATCTCATTTAAACCTACTTAGATCATATGGAAGCACTCTAGTATTGATTGGTTCAAACTTCACTCAAAAGACCACTCTTTACCTTTTTAGGTCTAGCCATGATTGTAGTGTCCCTGCCACGTTCGTGATAGAAACATTTTGGGGCTAGCCACGATCGTGTTGTAAGGGCCACAATCGTGCCTTGCTAATTTCCTCCTCCATTCATCCGAATTCAACACATATTTTAACACCAATTTCACACCAATTTCTTTAGAATTCACTACCTCTAATATAACATCATTACACACTAATTCATATACCAATTTGATTGCATCCATTTATCAAACTCTACTTAATTGTTTAGGCATCTTCAATTACACATTCTCATTATGAAATCCATAACATCACATGCATAGCATCAAGCAATTATCCACTAAATTATGTCCTCATTTTAAGCCCAAATTAAGTCCCAAAGTATCATAATTATATACTTCATCTTTAATTGGTTCAACCCTTGCATAATCAAAACTTTTTCATGAAAAATCATTGCCCACGATCGTGGGATCCCATGCCACGATCATGACAGAAACTAATTTCCTAGTATTCCTGCCGTTTTCCAGTTTTTCTCATGATAAATTTTTAGGTCAATTTTGTATGACCATTTTGACCTAGCAAAAGAGGTTTCTAAGCATCTCTTTCTTTTAATAAAATGTTCCTCTATGTTTTACGTTTCTAATGATATCCAAATCATACATTTTGGTTCTGTATCATGCAAGTTATAATCAAAATACTACAGACTGTTCTTATACCTCAACAAAACACCATTCTCAACTTCAAGCCAAATTTCATGACTCTTAAGGACAAATTTGAAATTCCATTATTTCATAAGAACTGTACCCATATATTTCTAGGGTACTCTAAATCAAAATTCATCCAATTTGGATATCCACATAGCAAGTTATGGCCAAAATACAGATGTATGTTCAGTAAAACATTGTATATAACATACTCAACCACACTTCTTCCAAAATTTCCGGCTCTTCAACTCCTACAAGGTACATATAACATATCTTAAGCTTATTTTATCAATTATACATCATTTCTTCATCAAGATCACCACTATTTCCAATTCAAAGCATGCACAAAATAATTGTTCATTTTATGAATAAAAATAGAACATCAAAGTATCCATACATTCGTCAACATTTTTGATCATTTTTAAACATAATTTATACCCTTAATTCATCTCAAAATCATCCCTATATCAACTTATAAAATATTTCTCATCATATGAACAAGAATATAGCATAACGTACTTAATTCCTCATCGACGTAACATAATATTTCAACACCTTTATCATGTTCATTTCATCCCAAACTATCATCACATATGCTTATATTTAAATAACCCATAAGAGGTTAGGTGCTACTTACTTGATTAAGCTTCAAGATCTTCAACCCACACTCAACCATAACTTTCCTTGGACCACATGATCATCATATATGTGCAAGAATAAGATATAATAGAAGTGGGTTTCATCAGTATGAATAAAGTAGTAAGGTGTTGAAGTAGTAAGGTGAAGGATGATAGAACAAGTATAACATAAGGACAGTGAAAGTGAAAGTGAGAGTATCGAAGCTTGAGAGAATAAAGAAGAAGAAAAGAGAGTAATTTGCTTAAGTGAAAGATAAAGGAGATGGTCTTTTAATTGGGTACATTGTGGGTTAAAGCAAGGGGAGTTAGATGCTTGGTGGGTGTCATGAAACATGTCATGACACTCACTAATCACTACAAGAAAATAAGATAATCCACGATGTTTGTGAAGACTTTTTCTGACGTTTGAAAAACGTCACAAAAGGTTCAAAATTTTCATGACATTTTATGAAAACGTCTTAAATTTGTAACACTTCTTGTAACATTTTATCAATAAAATTTCGTAAAATAAGAATCTCGACGTTTTGTTGAATAAAATGTCGCAAAAGACGTTTGCCTTTCGTTTAATTAAACATTTTGATTCTCGCGCGTTTCTTCTCTGATTTCTTCACTCTTGAAGGTTCCATAATTTCTGCTCCCTTTTAAAGTTTTGCTCTCTCCTCTGGCTTCTCTCCTTCTACACTGTCTGCTTCTTTCCTTTAAAAGTAACATTTTAATTTCTTCTCGCACGTTCTTTCCCACCATTTTGCTGATTTCTTCTCTGAAGTTTCTTCTTCTCTGATTTCTTCTCTGACGTTTCTTCTTCTCTGATTTCTTCTCTCTACCTTTTTCCCACCCAAAATTGGTTTCTTCTCTCTGCATCAAGTGAAACAACGCAAGGTTTATGATAGTTATTTGGTTTTACGATAGTTATCTTATTCTCCGATTCAGGTTAGTTCTTTACTTCGTTCTCTGTTCATTTAGATTCTAGGTCTCTTATTGCTTATAATTTACATTTTTATTTATTACAAACATAAATATATTGATTGTTAAGATTCATTTTTGTTAATTGAATGAATTACTATGGTTATTTCTGCATGTATAATTCTTTTTTTACATCAACTTATTCAGCTCAATGAAAGATGATAGAGGAAAGAAGGAAGATGGAGGGTGTCTTTATTGGGATATTTGTTTTGGCAAATCTTCCATTCCTTCTACCTTTTCAATCCACGGTGCCAGCTTTTCTTTGGTCTCCTCATTTCCCCCGAAATCAATACACTAAACTACACGCATTCTTAATTTTATTCTCTTTTGTTTGCTATTTTGCTTCCCTTTTCTAATTCTTGTGGTAATCTTTGATATTATCATATTCAAAGCTAATGCCATGATAAAATTTTAATTCTAATACACCAATGAAACATATTTGTTTATCAAAACTAAAGCCATTATTGAGCTTACCTTTACCATAAGAAGGAAGAAGATTATGGGATAATATAACTTCAATGTCAAAACATATTAAGATGATGCTGCTTTGACTTTAGTACTAGCATTATCTGGTAAATTTCATTTGGATTTAAATTATTGCATTGTTTAATAAGTAGGATGTATCGGTCAAAAATCATCAGGCTGTATCCGCCCCTATCCTCCTATTTCCTGCGTAGAAGAATACTATTAAGTCTTCAATGGGCTTGACCACTGCTGCCACGGTGGCACTTATCTTCGCTATAGTTTTCTTACTATAGCTAATCAAGTGTTGGTTTTGAATAAATAATTGGGGTATAAATGTTATTAGAATATTTTGTCTTATAACTGCCATAGTTTTTCATTTACATCAACATGAATGAATGGTATAATTTCTGACCCCTTTTGTTTTAACCTTCACTTTTACATTGGTGAAGTTAATACATGAGAGGGAATAAAACATGGACAGATATATTTTGTTTTTTGAATTCATTTCATTGATTTCTTGACATTTCTTATTTGTAGCCATGTTCATTAGACCTTTTTCCAAATAAGAATGTGGATCCTGCTCTTGTTAACTTGCTTAAGGTAACTAAAGTATGTGCTATTATTGAGCTTTCACACATGTGCTCAGACAGTAATTATATCCTAATTTGCATTCTTATATATGGTTTTTTGTGCTCTAGTTAGGCCTCATTTAGAAGATCTAATTTCTCTATGGCATTCCCTTATGTTGTTGCATATGAGGATGAGAGAGTGGAGAGTTCATTGTTTGTAAGGTTTGCTGCAACTTGTAGGTAGGAGTTGGTGGTTGGTAATATTGCTTTCTCAGATTCATGCTCTGTAGATAGTGAAAACTTTAAAAAACTTGCAGACCTGGATGTAGTTCATGTAAGTTAACTTAACATATTAATAAACGATTGCTAGAATTTCTGTCGTGTCAACTGTCTTACAATCTTTTATCTATAAAAAATAAGACTATCTGACTTCTAGAAGGAGAAAGATGTCAAATGGGCCAGCTGATCTCATTGTCTTTTGCCACGAAAGATCAGAGTACCGAAAAGGATATGACTAGAAACAGAGTGAACGTGTGTTAAAGTTATTTGTTGTTTTGTATCAAAAATCTTCTTTTTTTCCTGGCTTCTTTATCCAGGAGATTCATGCTGATATTTCTTGCACTAAATTTGCAGGTGAAGTTTTCTTTGAGCTTATCAGTTTTATGGAGATGTCCTATGCAAAATATTCAGTGCTCTATATTTCAGATCCCTTTTAATCAATCAATTATCCTTTTTCTCAAGAACTAAGAAGGTTTCTCATCGAAGATTCTAGAGGAAATGGATCACTCAATTCCGTTGTCTATGACGAAGTTTGCCTAATCAATTAATCGCTGATTGGAGGGGTTTTAGTCGTAAGTATTTGTTTAACCTTCCATTTGCATTTGGCTGTGTGTTTAGCGGTGCACCTTATATCTAACTAGGCAGATAATTATCATATAATCTTTTTATCTGTGATAGGTTAGTTCTTTGTTCATGCATATTGACAGATATGTCATCTCTGAACTAGTGGAAGGGATTTGAAATATGCTTCTTACCTTTATAAGTTACTTTTGCCTAATAGTCCAAGTGTGAATGTTATATCAGAAATGTTGACCCTGAAAGGCTAGAATTAGCATTTTTTTGTGGGCTCTCCTTATATGACCATAATCAACGTGCACCCCAAGAAAGGATATAAAATGCTTCATTCTTATTTTTACAGGTAGTTCCATCATTTCCTAGTTCATTCCCTCACCTGTTCTCTGGCAAAGATGACATCCGCTGCTTAATTCCATGTGCTATCGACCAGGTCATGCCCTTTCAGTGTTAAAGATCTGTTCAATTTGAATGTAATTTACTCCAAATGCTGATAAGTTAAACTGCCTTACTCATACAGTATAACTATCATATAGGAACACTCATAATGACATTTTCAGCGAGTACGACTTGGAAGCATGCATTCATACTATAACACATACTCTTTGACTTATTCGGTGTGAAATGGATAACTGAGTAATTTATCTTAAATTCATCAACTTTGATTGAAATGCATGATAAAATTTTCATGAAGAAATTGCCCTATGCTTTGGGAATATGATGAATGCAATAAGGGAATATCTTAAATTTAAACATACGTCGTATAAGCAAGTAAATTTTATGGCATTAAAGTTTATGATAAATGCAATGCAGTTCAAACCATGAGACATCTTCAAACTGACATATTAAAACTGATTTTTTTAATTGCATGACCCCACACTTTAGTCTATATCCATGTCCGTGTGCTTGCATATGTTGCGCATGCTTGGAAGTGTGCCTGGGTGCCTGCTTACACACTTACACTTCATTACTTATCAATTCTTTTGTTTTTTGTTTCATGCAGGATCTATATTTTAGAATGACACGAGATGTTGCTCCTAGGATAGGATACCAAAAGCCTGCACTGATTGAGTCATCATTCGTTTATGTTAGATATATGTACTTATATTGATATATTATACGCTTATGATGTACTTTTTACATTAATTAGTGTATTATGACATGTTTGCGAATTGCAATTAAATAATAAATTGTTTGCGTGTATAAAATTCTTATGATTCATGAATAATTATTAAAATTAATGACATACTAAAAAATTAAAGAATTAAATAAATAAAATTCATAAATAATATTGAATAGTTATTAAACAAATAAGATTTTAAAAAACTTTTATTTAAAAAATAATTATTAAAATTGAAAATTTATTAAATTAAAATTATTTTCAAAAAATTGAAAAAATAATAATTAAAAGGAAATAATTCTATTTGCCATGTTTTTGTAAATTAAAATTATTTTCGAAAAAACGTTGCGAAATGCTTTCCGCGACGTTTTTAAAACGTCGCAGAATGTGAGTTTCTGTAATCTTTCAGTGACGTTTTTTAAAACGTCGCGGAATGTTAGTATTTTCTATGACGTTTTTCAAAAAACATCGCAGAAACCTTTTGCCTACACCACATTCCGCGATGTTTTTTTGTGATATTTTTTAAAACGTCGCAAATTGTATTCTGTGACATTTTTGAGATTCTATGACTTTTTTTAAACGTCACAAATTATGTTATTTTCTTTTAGTGAGTTAATAATAAAAAATAAAAGCTAATGTCTTCTTGCTTACAATATTACCTATTTCTTAGTAATCAGTCCATTTGTCTCCCAATTCTAATCCAATTGACTCCCACTTTTAAATGACATGCATCATTAAATCTCAATATCATATATCAATTATTTCTTTTGTCACTTGTCACTTATTTCTACTACTATTTATACTGTTATGCCACTTGACATTTTTTCTAGTCCCAATAATACCTTTAATCTCCAAAAAATTCTAAAATTTGCATGGACAAATTATTGTAATGTGTGCAATGATCAAATTCACATATGTGTATACTAATGTTATGTATAGTATGAAATGAATTTTTCTAATTTCTTAATAATATTTCTCATGTACGGTATTCCCAGGCTCTAACCCTTAGTATGGGAATGGGATGTTACAGTGAAAGTCATAGAAGAGGGACTATGGCACTTGAATGTTTTGTCAATCTTTTTCTAAATGTGGAAACCTGACATTAAAATTTAAGATGTCAAATATAAAGAGGTTCCATTATGGGTTAAATTTTCATCTAATTCCACTCAAGCATTGATCCAATGGAGGGCTAAGTCTCCTTGTGAGCTTTATAGGCAATTTATTATGTATGGACAAAGCAACTTCATCAAGAAAATGCATAGGATATGTAAGAATTTGCATTAGTATTGATATGGATCATAACCTAGCTAAAGATGTTCCATTGATGAGATTGGGAGGGGAGGATAAATTGGTGGAGGATACCATTAAATTCTCTTAACAATAGAGGATACCTTTGACTCAACAATCGAAGAAATGACAACCAATGAGTAAGGTGTTCAAAACTGGTTTTGTGATGACTTGATATTATTGGAAAATGACCATTTAGCAAGTTCTAGAATAGATATTTATAAGGATTTAGGTGTTGTTCATAGTTCCTATAGCCTTAATGTTTAATCCCCTAATTAGAATATGGAAGCCCCTACCACAAACAATGTGCCTACTCTATCTCCCAACCAATGACAAGAGGATAATCCAATATAGCCTACTAATAATGTTCTAATTTAAGGAGTTGGTTAATTGGAGCAACATCCTAACATTCCTCTAGTCGATGATGATACTGCTCAAGGAGTTTTTATATACATTGAAAGGAAGAAATCTAGGTGAAAAACTGAGTCCAAAGTTAACAAATTCTCTAATAACTAATGATAGTGTTTATATGAAATGTTAGAGGTCTTAATGATCCATAAAAAATAAGTGGTAGCTGATTATATCAAAGAAATAAAACCAAACTTATCTAATTTTTGAAACAAAATTAAAAAGTGAGAAATCTCTAAGTTTGTGACTATTCAAGGCTTATTGGAAGGTAATTACTAAGCATGATAAGCACCATAAGGGAAAGGTTGTTATATCATATAATTTGGATAAAGTTTCAGTGTTGAATTACTAATGCACTGACCAATGTATTCATCTTTTAGCTGAAATTGAAGGTATGGAAAATGCCTGGTTCATTTTTATTTATGCATCCAATTTTTCATTCCAAAGAGATTCTTTATAGAATGATTTTGTAACATATAAGAATATAGTGAATGATTCCTAACTCATCATTAGTTGCTTTAATTGTACAATTTTGGCTTTGGAATAAGAAGGTGAAAGATGCTTAGGGAAACCTTGTGGGGAATTTAAAACTCGTCGTCAAAATTTGGAAGCCACTAATTTAAGCCATAATGGAATATTCTGTACATGGTTTAATAATCAACAAGGTCAATGGTTATTAAGAAGAAAATTAGACAAGGCTTTAGTTAACTTATTGTGGCTCTATAAATTCAATTAAGTCACAACTCATTTAATAATAATCTTTTTTTGGACCATTCCCCTATGGAGATTCATGTTCTTTTTAAGACAGTAAAGGTTTCCTTTTCCATTTATATTCTTTAACTACCTTATTGGTATGAATAGGTTTTAAGAAGTTGTATCTAAGGGATTATAAATATTGAGTAACTGGTTGTGCCTGTTTCCAATTCCACAAGAAGCTAATGAGTATAAAACAAGAGCTCAAATCCTTTTAAAAGGTAAGCATAGGGAAACTTTTGAGGGAATATATCAAGCCAAAACAGTACAAAGATAATGTTAGGATAAACTCTATGATTCTCTCTATGATTATCGTCTTAAGATCATGGCAAAATAAGCCTTCTCTAATTACATGAGTGCTCTAAAACCACATTCCTCCATTCTTATGCAAAAATGAAGGGTGTTACGGTTAAAATATAGGGAATCCAAATCCAAGTTCTTCCATATATCACTATTTGTTAGGAGGAATCATAATAGAATACCCGGTTACTCACTGATAAGGGTAGAATTAGCATTAACCAAAATTAGCTTAAAATTTATACTAGATGTTACTATTCTAAAGTATCGAGAATTCCAGGGGCTGGAAATTCTACTTATCTACTTCATAGCCTATCTGTTCCTAAGGTAAAATCTCTTGAGAAGTTTAAATTTTTTACTTGGAGTTTCAGTAATAATGATATAAGGGTATTCTCTTTTGGTGTTGATAAAGCCTTATGATCTGATAGGTTAAATGGCTTCTTTTATCAATAAACTTAGAGCTCTATTAAATTCCATGTATGTAAAGCTATTCATAAGTTCTTTAATAATGTCAAGATGCTAAAGGTATGGAATTGCACTCATTTATCTCTATTTAAAAAAAATTATAATCCCAATGCTTTGAGGAACTTTAGACCAATTTCTTATTGTAATACAACTTATAAAATCATCTCCAAGTTGTTGGCTAATAGCATATGCTTCCTTCATTAATAAACCAATCTCAAGCTACTTTAATATAAGGTATAAGTATTAAATACAATATGTTGCTTGCATAGGAATTGTTAAAGAACCACCATATTAAGGGCTTAGAAGCTAATTGCACTATCAAAATTGATATGTATAAGAAATTTGACTCAGTTAATTGGACTTTTATACTTCTATCTGTACAAGTGTTCTAGTTCCTTAACAAGTTAGTTACTTGGGATCCCCCAATGCATAACCATTACTTCATTTAGTGTTTCGATAAATGAGGAAGCTAGTCAACTTATCAAGGGTTTTAGAGGACTAAGGCAAGGTAATCCTATCTTCTATTATCTCATCATTATATGCATTGAGGTACTTAACTGCGTCACTTAGAAAAATACGCATGTTAATTGTGGTTTTAATTGTCATCAAAAGTGTAACAGGCTGGACATCACCCATCATGCTTTTATTGATGACTTGTTATTTTTTGTAAAGTTGATGAAGGCTTAGTGGCTTGCTTAATGAGATATTGAGAGGAATTTAGTGCTTGATCTTGGCTTCATATTAACAGGAACAAGAGCTACATTATCACTTCAGTGGGTGTCGTAACCTTGGCCCAGTTGTTATCTTTCATCTTAGGTTTATCCCTCAAATCTCCACCATCTACCTACCTAGGTATTCTTATATCCTCAAGGAAGCTTTCTTATTTATATTATTAAGGGTTATTGGATACTGGTTTATTGCTTTCTTATGCTTATAAGGATTTATCAGTTTTAATCGCAAGTGTATAGTGAAGTTGTAGCTAGCATTTATAAGCATAGGTCGATCTCATAAGGATTGTAAGTATTAGTATTCACCCTTTTCCTATTATCTAACCATCGAATCAGATTATGGATTTAATTAAAATTAAAAATAAACAAACTAAACTAAGATCGAAAAAATAATGAAATCAGAAAAATGAAAATACTAAAAAAAATTGATATCAAGTAAATAGTACCTAAGTGATGAATCCCTAACAATTTTTAAATATTAACCCTTTATCATTTACTTAAATTATTGATTATTGGACCTTGAAGATTTATAGCCTATGCTAATATCTTTCTCAAGACTATTAACAACAATCCCTTTAATTGATTAAATAAAATATCTTTTTAGTTAAAACTCTTGAGATTGCATTACTGATTCATGAATTTTACTATTAGGTTTGATCCTAATCTAAATGATTTATACCGATCTATCTCTAGGTTTGCATGCAACTTTTTCCAATTATAGTAGATCTATTAAAAAAAAAGGAATTCTGAATCTTAATCATATGAAATTAAATAATGGACTGATATTTTGGATATATTAGTTCAAGAATATAATGCATAATTGAATCATAATAAACCAATCAATAAATTTTCATTAAATAAAAGATTAAATCATATTGTCATCAAAACCTAGGTTCATCACTCCTAGCCACCAAACAATTTATTTCCTACTCAAAGAAAACAAAACCAATAAAAAAATTCAGAAGAAAAAATATAAATAAAATAAATCATATTCTAAATCTCCCATTTATCTCTAATGAATCTTTTTGTAATTTAGATGATGTTATCTATCAGATCTTGTGATTTAATCTTTATGTTTTCCTCATCCTTTGTTAAGAATTGCCTCTTTTATGTGTTTTTAGGACTAAAAATACTCTAAAACTCACCTCCTCTTAATATGCCTTCGATAACATCCTTTTATAAGAAAACTTAGGGTTTTTGGGATATACATGGTCACTAACACGATCGTGTAGGAGATAGCGTATAAGATTTGAATTCGTGATTTTACACAAGTACAAAGACTTACACAGGTAACATACATAGCTAGAAACAATATTTTCAAATTTTCACATGTTTACAGTGACTTACGCGATCACTATAATGAAAAGTAATAAAATTAAAGGAAATTTACAAAATCAATGTCTTAAGAAACTTAGTTCTTCATAATATAGGTCCTTCCCACCATAAGTCCATTGATACCGTAACTTTAACATTTTTATTTTTATTTTTTATTTCTTTATCATGCTTGCAATAATTTTTTAAGAATTCATCATGTACCATAATTAAAAAAAATTAGACCTTTTTGAATTTTAAGTTTCAAGCAATCAAGTAAGTGTAAATAACCTTCAGGTTTTAAAATAATAAAAAAGGCTTTAAGAAAGACTATGTAGGGGCTAGTAATGTGGTTATAATCCAAAGTCTCGAAATTAGTCACTCCTAATGGATCAGATATGGTAGGATAATTACCAAGAAAATATACTAAAAGAATGTAGAATCTAAATGCCTTTATCATTTTAATGCTTCTAAATTAACAAATTTGGTCTCAATATGAATAATAAAAGCAAAATCTAGAATCATCCAACTATGCATGATATCACACATGAAAGAATAAAAGAGCTTAAATAATGACGTATTTGCTTTTAAGCTCACAAAAGGTCTTATGTATGTAAACAATATACAATTTTCATTCAAATTAAGTGTTTTAATGATTATTAAAGATATAACATATAAAAGCAACTCTATTCTTTCATACTTTTGTGTACTAATTCAATTCAATAATTAATATCAATCTCAAGTATTTTGGACAGACTTTACCTAATTCAAAATATCAGTTAATAAGATTTAATAACTAAGTTTATATAATAAGCTTAAGAAATCAAATTGCACATTGTCCCTAATGCATGCAATATAAGCATAGATAAATAAAAAAGTAACAAAAGGTTATGTAATAACCCGAGTTCCAAAACTTACTGAGGGTTAGAATCGTAAACTATTAAGTCATATCATTTGAAAATTTATGAAGTGCATTTCATTCATATGCATAATATTCACATGCACACATGAATCATGATTTAGTAAACATTGAAAAATAGTATATACACTCAATTGACATATTCCAAGGTATGAAAGGTTTAAAATGATCATGATGTGAATTGTCTATTGTTTATGTCTTAAATTTTAGTTTGGTGGATTATAATTAGTAAATTTGGAATTAATTGTTTCAATTGGAAAATCGATGAATTAAAATGTGCATTTAGTTGTTAGGCAAAATGTAAAATTGACACATGAAAATTTAGGATGATTAAGCCTATGAAATAAGCTACACATGGTAGTAGAATTGAGTGAAGACATTTGGCATAGGAAATCAAGTGACAAATGGCCTCGGATGTTGGACCCCATTTTCAGAGCCCAACATCAAACTTGGGATCGTGAAGTTTAAGCATGGAGGAGGGCTTAGAAGTTGGAGATTTGAAAGAAAAATCATTCGGAAGCAAAGGCAGGCTTCGCCGCAGTGAACTTATGCAGGTCGATTTCGCCGCAGCAAAAAGTACAATCTTCGCCACGGCAAAGTCACCACTTGAATTACGTCGCGGCGAACTCTTGGCTTCGCCGCGACAAAAAATCCTTACAGAAAAATTTAAAACCTAAGCTACCCATCTTACTAGAATGAAAACTTAAAATCTTTCAACCACATTCATTTGTACAACCTAAAAGCAAAAATGTATAAGAACCTAACCACAAACAAACACTCAAAATCTTAATCTCATTTCCAAAATTGAATACTTTGCAAAAACATAAGAAGAATCATATACAAAACCAACATAT
>JAOTAY010032584.1:0-24618 GCA_025629805.1 Erythroxylum baracoense
AATTGTGTTAGTTTATGTGTTTAATTGTTTTTTATGGGTTAGTATGAATCTTTGAGCTTAAATGTTATATTTTTGAGATACCTTGATGTGTTTGTTAGTGTTTTAGGGTAAACGACGAAGAACGGAGAAATTTCGAAGAGTTTTATGCCAAAAACATGACCCACGATCGTGACACAACAGGTCAAGATCATGATAGAAAGAGGCGAGTTGACAGGACCTAGGCCACAATCGTGATAGAGAGCTCTGAACTAAGCCACGATCGTACACTTTGGGCCATGATCATGACAGAGCTAGCCACGATTGTGGCAAGCAGGGCCACGAATATGGCCTACGTTGGGCAGACACAAAAATAGCCAAAAACGTCAAGTTTTGCGGGACTTTTCAGACCATTTTAATCCCCAATCAACCCTAGGGCTTCCAAGATATAAATAGAACATAAAAGAATAGAATAGCAGCCTTTTTTGCATAAGTCAATTCCGAAGAGATTTGAGGAAGGAGACGAAGGAAAAGAGACACAGAGAAGAAGCTTGACGCGAAGTACTTCTCGGAACAGGTGGCTTTTAACCGTTGCTGCCTCTATGAGTTCATTTCGACATTATTTTTCATATTTATTTCAATTTTTTTGATGTATATAATTGGGATAGTTGTTGAGAATAGTTGTTATTGAATGTCGATTTTTGTCTAAACTTACCTTCGGGATTTTGATCTTTGAGATTAATGAAGTTTGATTTATTGTGTTTTCATTGAGTTATTTGTGATTCACTATTTGTGCTTAATAATTCGGTAATAAACTGTGAGGGTGAACTGAGTGAATATCATCAAATTGGGTTAACGAGAGTTAGGTAGTTTGATAGATAACAATTGAATCGAACAGGTAAAATCGTGTAACGAGAGATCGAGCATATATTTTCAGTAGGTTATTAAACCAATTCAGAATTAATTTAGGTTTTGGGTAAATTGGAAATCGAGAGATTACAATTCCATAATTTAAATTAGGGATTATAAATTAGGGTTAAAGATTATAATTCGAGAGACAGTAATCCACCTTAGGACCATCTAGAACTAGTAATTCGATAATTGCATAATTGATTAGGTTCTCATTAATTTTGGATTAAAACCCCCTTTCTATCAATTGGTAGTTTCTAGGTTGATTCTGGATTGGGTTATGCAAAATTGCTATTTTGTTTATATTTTATGAGTTCAATTCTTGATATTGATTGTTGGATTGGTCAATGTCTACATTAGTTGTTTATTTTGATTAATTGCAAAATTTAGTCAAGTCTTAGATTTTAAGATTAGATGAACCCTCCTCGTGGGAACGATACCTTAGGTACTACGCGAATGACTAGTGCGCTTGCGAAAATATCGAGGTTATAAATATTAAACTTAGAATACATAACCTAGCGATCAAGTTTTTGGCACCATTGCTGGGGGCGCGATTAGTTTAGTTCTTTAGTTTAAGGCTTTTTCACTATCTTTTGTGTTTTTAAAAAAAAATTGGGCGTAAAGTAGAGACACATCAAGACATATTGAACGAGAATGAGACATCTAAAGAGTTGAATGTTAAAAAAAGATAAAAAGAATGATCATAGAGGATGTATATTATAGGGAGAAAGGGATGCTTGCGGAGTTCAATAAGCCCCAATTCAGTTAGGAAAATCATCATCCTTATATGAACTCATACACTTCGGGCTGGCAGAACCATCTCGATTGCTATTGGTCCAACAATGCAAGTCCTCATATGGGGCATCAAGACCTATTTGAATTTCAACATGACGAATCCAGTTCATAGGATTCAAGCTGGACAAAATCATAGATAATCTCATGGATATGGAAGAGAAGTTTAAGCGAGTAGTAAAAAATCGTGCCTCTTCTATTCACATTCTAGAGGTTCGAATACATCAGCTTTCCAGGGAATTTTGTAAGCAAAGTGTGGAAAACTGTTTGCGCAGCATGAATATAAATTCATAGAGCCATGTCAGGCTATCACACTTAGGAATGGTGTACAGCTAGATGAACCAGCAAACAATCAAGCTAAACCTGACCTTAAAGAAGACCAAGAAATTAAAGAATAGGATGAAGAAAATTATGCCAAATATCCCTTTTATTCACCAGTTCTTGATATACCATCTTTGAACATCAAAAAATCTTGGGTAAATGTTCATGAAGAGAACCTTATCATTCGAATTAATGATGGCCAAGTGACATTCAACATAAATGATGCATTAAAGAATTAGAAGGAGAGTAGCTTGATGTGTTTGAATCTTATGAAGAATAAGAGGACGAAGAATAGATGACAATATACATCGAGTTTGAAGAAGCTATGAAGGTCTCTGCTAGTGAAGCGAAAAAAGCAGAGGAGACGAAGGTGATTAAGGAAGAAAGAGAGCAACTCACCTTCATGCAGGACAATTTGTTGGATTCCAGGGAAGATTCAGGGAGTTTTGTTATTCCCTGTTTTGTTGACAATTCACTTGAAAGAAGGACATTATTGAGCTTAATTGGTTTTCATAATGTTATCAACATCGTCCTTCTAATTATGTAACAATTTGTAGCTTACTTACAGGCTACAAAATTGATATTGAACAAAAAAGGTGAAAGCAAGCCGCTCATAATTAATCCCGGTTAAGTTTCCAAGGAAAGAGTGTCGAGCTACCTATGTTAAAGAAGCACTGTATAGGAGGCAACCCATGGAAAATTAGTTTCTCTTGTTTATTTTATTAGAACGTTTGAATTCTATAGTTAGGAGTACTTTTGTTTTCGAATGAGACCAAGACGGAATCGGATTTCGGAATAAGTGGATGAATTGAGCAAGCAAGTAAAAGAGAGGTGAAGAGGGACATAAAAGAATCAAGAAGTGAAATTGAAAAGATGGGAAAAAGAACAAAAGAAGAAGAATCAAGAAGTGTGGGAAACCCACAGGCCACTGGGCATTAAAGAGGGAATGCGAATATTTTAAATTTTTTACCATTTTACCCTTTTAACCACCTATATATTCAGTTATAACTTCACCTTTATACTCATTTTCATTTTCACTTTATCTCTCCAGACTTCAAGTTTACAAAAGCTCTCACATCTCTCTAAAAATTTTTCAACCTCCAAATTCTACCCAATTATGTCGCGCATTAAATAATTAGCCTGACGGGAGCCATATGGATAACAACAAGTTGCGGGACTTGGAGAAGAAACTGAGCAACATACTTTGGTGTGCCTTTCCAAATCTATACAGAGGAGGAAGGTACTCGTTTATGATCCCTTAGTTCTAGAAAAATTGTAGCTCCCAAGTACTTTGATTATGAAATACTTGAAAGGCTAGAGTTACGCGAGAGAGTAGAAACTTTAGGGGAGAGAATCCAATGGGCGCAATTCATACGATTCCAATTTCCTGTCTATCAGGAGCTCACTTTGGAATTCTTCACTTTACTTGTAACATCCCGTTCCCATACTAAGAGTTAGAGCCTGGGAATACTGTATATGAGAATTATTATTGAGAGATCAGAAAAATTCATTTCATATTCATGCATAATATTTGTATACACACACATAAATTTGATCATTGCACACATTGCAATAATTCATTCATGCACTCATTTGACATTTTCCAGGTATAAATGATTGTTTTAATGTGATTATGATATGGATAGTGAATATTTTGCCTTAAAAATTGATTTGGTGAATTAAATTAGTGATTTAGAATTTTTTGTGAAATTTGAGAATTTTCTAGAATTAAGGATATTTTTAGACTAGGAAAAATGCCAAATGGCGAGACAATTGATGAATAGTAGTAGAAATAATTGTTAACTGGCAATAGAAATTTTTATGAATGACATTGGGATTAAATGACAAGTGTCATTGAAAATTGGGAGACAATTGGATTAGAAATTAGAGACAAAATGGAATAGTTATTAAAGTGAACCAAATGAGACCATAAGGTGGTGACATGTGGTAAGTGACAAGTGTCACTTGCCATGCCACACTCCCATCCATGATATTTTCTTACATTTGAAAGACTAACTTTTGTCTTTCATTTGGATAAAACACGTTTTCTTCTTCTCACTACATTGTTCTTCATTTTCTTCATTCTTTTTCTCCATCATCTATGATACCCACTCTCACCTTCATCATATTGAGTTTTGCTCAACTCCTCCCATTTGTTTCTTAAAGCTTCTTGTTGTCTTCTTCCCCTTTGTTACCAAAAACCTAGCTCATTACTCCCTAAAATGGTGATGATTGTGTGGTTCAAGGAAAGCTAGGGTTAAGTGAGAATTTGAAGATCTTGAAGTAAACAAGTGAGTATAAAGCATTACTGAGTAAACAAGTGAGTATAAAGCATTACTCTTCTTTATTTGTTGAATAGAACATGTTTTGATGATATTTAAGAGTTAAATGATCATAAAATGAGGATGTGTACATGCTGAAACGTGGATGAGAAAAATAGACACATAAATGTCTTGTTTCTGTGTATATTATGAGTGATATTTCATAAGTTGTTGTAGACATGAGGTTGGAATTGAAAGAGTATTAAAATGATGTAGACAATGTGCAGAAAAATTTGACTAGTAAATGAATGTTTAATGTTTTGTTTACAATGTATATAACGTGTATATATTTGGTGGTTTTAGAAATGAAACAAAAATGAGTTTAGAGCTAAAGAAAGAGAGCAATGTGATGTCTTGAAATAAGGGGAATTAACAGGACAAATTAGAAGAGAAAAGAAGGTGCCAGTGAAGTTGAACATGTGTAGAAAGTGGTGATGAATGTGTATATGTATATGTTCTGTTTTTGGTGTTATAATCATTCATCGATTTTGATTTGTTTGTGAATAATATTGAGTTGAAGTGGAAGTAGGAATGAATAGGAAATAATAAGGACATGAGTTAGAAATGATAGGCTAAGCAAAAGAGATGAACTAGGATGAAAATGAAGTTAAATGTGTGCTGGAATATGTAAATGGAGTGTTTTTATTGAACATGCTTCTATATTTTGGCCACATATTGATCTGTATATATCCAAACGGAATGATTTTTAATGTAGATTAAACTAGAGACATATGGATATAATTTTTATAAAGAAATTGAATTTGAATTCTATCCTTAGGAGTCTTGAGATTTGGCTTGAAGTTAAGAACTATGCGCTGTCATAGTATGAGAATAGCCTGTAGTATTTTGGCTATAACTTACATAATACTTAACTAAACTGCATGAATTTGATTTCATTAGAAACTTAATACGTCGAGGAATATTTGTTTAGAAGAAGGTGTTGCCTAAATACCTCATTTTCTAGGTCATAATGGTCATACAAAACAGACCTAAAAATCTGTCCTAAGAAAAAACCGAAAAACTGCAGGATAAGTGACATATTTGTTTCTATCATGATCATGGCAGGGGTGGTGACTTTCATGATAATGTATTGATTATGCAATGGTTGAACGAATTAAGGATTAGGTATATAACTATCTGGACTTAATTAGGGCTTTAAATGAAGATAATTTGATGTTGGAAAAGTTGGTTAAATGTGTTATAAGTTTTGATTGATCATGATGTTATACTTTAAGGAAAAGGATGTTTGATGCCAATGCATCTAAATGTGAAATTTTTTGAGTGTTAAATAAGGACATAACTTAGTGAATGAATTGTTTGATGCATTATAAATGAAGAATTATGGAAAAAGAATAGGATTTTATGAATGAAGAGATTAAATAGGAATTATTGAATCAAATGAGTAGAGGTTAGAGAGTTTAATACAATAAATGGGTAGTATAATTAGCATGAAATGAAGTTATATTAATGTGTATGAATTCTGGAAGATTTGGAGTAGAATTGATGTTGTATAAGTGTTAAATTCGTAAGGATGAAGGAAGAAAAATGCAGGGCACGATCGTGACTCTTATCCCACGATCGTGGCCTGACAAAATAAAGTTTCTGGCCACGATTGTGGTGCATGATTGTGGTAGGGACACCACAATCGTGGCCAGACCTATGGAGAAAAAGAGTTGTCTTTTAAGTAAAGTTTGAACCAACTAATGATAGGGTGCTTCCATATGAAGTAATTAGGCTTGAATGAGATCTTAAGTGAACCTAGTTGATGATGAATGAGGTGAGTAAAGCTAGTAAAGTGCATTAGGTATTAAAGAATGATTGAAAGATGTTATTAAATGATTATGAGATGTGAATAAAGGAAATATTCCCGAGATTGTCAATATGAGCATGAATTATACATTACACATATACATATATATATAATTGAATGTTTATGTGATTGTGCATATAATAATTTGTGTGTAATATGTGTACTGCATAATGTTGATATATAGGATAGAACGTTCGCATCCAGTCATTTCCGGATAATGGAAGCTAATGCTAATTTGGAGCGTACTGCTAGATGGTCTCACTTTCATTGTTTGTTATGTTTTAAAATTCTGTATTGAATTATGTGATATGAATGTGTTGATTTTGGACAATAAATGTCTGAGGCATTTGATGTATGTAAAAATCATTGGAAGTGCTCCTTGAATGTGAATTTGACTGAATAAGTGATTCTCAACTTAAATGTTGAATACCGAACTAAGGTCCGATGATAAATGTGACTGAGAATGTGAACGTGAATATGAAAGTGTAAAATTGAGCACAATTGATTGACTAAATACATGTGATGCATTTCATTACATGAATGCATGATAATATAAAGGTTGTTGTGACGACAGTAGCCACTAAAAAAGAGTTTAAAGCTCAGAAAGTGAAAAAGAGCTTAAAGCTCAAAATGTGGTAAGAGCCTCTGGCTCATTATGTAAAATGAGCCCTATATCCCCAACAGATAAGGGACAGTTATTAATTAGCTTGGTATCCACAATGGATACGGGATATTTACAGCCACTCGGTGACAACAATAACAATTATAAGTGAGTCTCATGAGCATTGCATATATATAATTGATATGTATGATTTAAATGATTGAAATAAATAGTTTGCATGATTTCTGAATGTGAAATATGAATTAAGTGAATATGAATTGTATGGGATTCAACATGTTGATTTATGAAATGGTGTGAATTACATGATTACATGAATTGATGTGTTATGTGAATTGAGTGAGCCATCAAGGATGGTCCACTCACTGAGTTCGCAAAACTCACCTCAAAATTTGTAACATATTTTTCAGGCTCAAAGGAGATGTCCAGTTAGACCAATTGGAGTCTAACCACTGTATTTGAGTAAGAGATAAAGATCAGGATTAGTTGGTGTCTGCATATATTTTTTGTAAATTTGGTATTAAATATTGTATTCTACAAGCTTCATTTAGTGTAAAAATGAATTATGTTTGTAATAACAGTTATTATCAAATACATTTTGTATTTTGTAATGGGCCCAAAAGATTATTGAAATTCCAACAATGTGTTTAATGTTTGATCAAATGTGAGTTTGTAATGACAATTGTAATTGATGATGTTTTAAATAAAATGGGCCGAAATGATTATAAGTTTTTCTTAAAATGCATGTGATGCGTGAAAAATTTTTAATGGTTATGATTGACTGACTATCCTCGTACACCACCCTTGTAGAGTGTATTCTTGAATATCGTCAACATGTTCGAGAATATGCTCTATGGGAGTGGGGTGCTACAATTTGGTATCAGAGCCCAAGCTTAGTGTCTTACATAGGTTTTTTTTAAATATATATCAAATTATATTCATTTTAGACATGTCATTGCAGGCAGTAACAATTGATCCGCAGTCTAAGTCACATTTATATGAGTCACACGCATGAACATTCATTAAGAGTTTAAGCTATTAGAAACAATGAGAAGGATGATAATATGTCAGAATGTGAGAAAATGAAAAATTACAGATATCTAGAAATGAGAAATAGTATTTGGTTTTATATGATAGATAAAGGTTCACTACATTTATATGTGTGGTTGTATTTTTGAACATGATATCAATATTATACTATGATGGTATATCCTTGAATGTGATATAGATGTGAATATATTTTCGTGGATTGATTAAGGAAAATAGAGATACAAGTGGAAATGATGAGATTTAAAGTGTATAAGCAAAGTTGAATGAAAACAAAATTTTCTATGAATTCGAGTGGTTGAACATGGACTTGTAATGGTCATTTGATTGATGTAATAAGAGTTATGATTTGACATAAGAATATGTCATTGGATTTGAGATTAGAACTTTATGATGGTTATGCCCCTATAATTTTGAATTGATTGAGAACGTATGTATATAATATGAAATAAATGATAATTGGAAGATGAGATAAATGATAGTGATATGTATAGAAGTTTTCAAGGTTAAGTTGACTAGTTAGGATGAGTACATATATGATAATGTGGTTACATTGGTGAATAATGTTATTGAGCACATATATGATATTTACTTGGAGATGATATAGGAGGTGACCTATGATTTATTAGATGCTCTTAAGTCTTAGTCCCCCTAGTCAAACTTATGAGATGAATCAGAGTGGCGTATGAAAGCATTTATAGTGATTAATTAAGGATAGGTTGAAAGTATAAATGATGTTACTATGTGTGATGGATTCGAGGAAAAGGACGAAGGGCATGATCATGGCATAGTCCCTACGATCGTGGCTGAGATTAATTGGTTCTGTCACGATCGTAACAGATTCCCCATAATCATGGCCAGATCCATAAGCTTCTGTCACAATCGTAGGAAGGTCCACCACATTCGTGGACAGGCACAAAAGGAGAAGTATTGTCTAGAATCAATTGAGATTAAGGTATCCTTAGCATAAGTTATTAATTAGTGAATTATTAGAAATACATCTCTAGATAAGATACAATGATCTCGATGATAAGTACCAAGGCATAATAGTAAATGGATGTGTTTATTGCTTCACTGAGCTTTATTATAAAAAGTATTTTGACCGTGTAAAGTATGATAGAAATTGATCTTATTGAAATGTTATAAATAGTTAAAATTGATCTTATTGAGGCATTAAGAATGACTAGAAAGCAATGATGAATATAGTTGATTGATAAAGATTACGTGAACAATATAGATGATAGTAGCAAGAAATCTTCTTTTAAAGAAGACTTCCACCGAATTAAGCTAAGTAGACCAAATGGTTTACTTCTAAGAATGAATGAATATCGAATATCAAAAGTGAATATTGGAGTTGGATAGATATGAGATTCATTTACGAGAAAAAAATGAATATAGTATAGAGAGTGCATGTGTTTTATCTGTTGTAAAGTATCTAACTATGTTATTGGATTCTTAAATTGGAGATGATATGATTGCTATTGCTAAAGGAACTCAAATCCGTAATATGCTCTATATTTATATATCCAGAAGATACAAATTAGATTTTGACGGTTATGTTCAGAAAATTGAGACTTGAAAATAAATTGAAATGTGTAGAGAAACTAGTATGAATGAACAGACATTAGAATAAGTCGATGAGAAATTAGAGGAAATCGAATGAATGGAGAAAGTTATTTGAGAAAATAAATCAATCAGGAGACTGAGAAAAACATGAGATAATGTTACCCCATCTGAGGAATTAGAAAAACCGATGTAATTATATCATTTGGATTTGGAGATTTTGTAGTATGTAATGATGTTTCACACCAAAGATTAGAATGTAATCTAATGCAGCATAATAAGGTGATTTTGTATGCATCAAGACAATTAAAGTCTCATAAGTTGATTATTTGATACATGATTTAGAAATTGCTACAATAGCAATTGCTTCGAGAACTTGGAGACATTATATGTACAGTAAAATGATAGTTGTCAATTGCATTGTGTTTTAAGGTTTAATTTGTTAGGCATTTAGTGTGAATTTGAGTGTTGAGTGTGTATTTAGGTTTTAATTGCGTTCGTCTGTGTGTTAAGTATTTTTATGGGTTAGTATGAGTCTTTGAGCTTAATTGTTATATTTTTGAGGTTCCTTGATGGGTTTGTTAGTGTTTCAGGGTAAATGGCGAAGAACAAAGAAGTTGCGAGGAGTTTTCGGGCCAAAGACATAGCCCACAATCGTGGCACAACAGGTCAAGATTGTGATAGAGAGGGACAATCCAAAGCAGCTAGGCCACGATCGTGCACTTTGGGCATGATCGTGGCAGGCAGGGCCATGATCGTGGCCTACGTTGGGCTGAAACAAAAACTCGAATTTCGCAAGATTTTTTGGATCGTTTCAACCCCGACTTTGACCTAAAGCACCCAAAGTATAAATATAACATTATAAGACATATGTAGCAACTTTGGAGAGCCTTTTGACAGAGCATTCACTTCATCAAAATTTGAAAATTAGTGAGTTATTAAGAGATTCGAGGAAGGAGACAAAGGAAGAGCGATACGAAGACAAAGCTTGACATGAAGTACTTCCCGAAACAGATGGTTTCCAACAGTCACTACCTCTACGAGTCCATCCCAACAGTATTTTTAATTTTTATTTCAATTTTATTGATGTATGAAATTGGGATATTTATTGAGGATAGTGTTGTGAATGTTGCTTTTGTCTAAACTCACCTTCGGGTTTTAAATTTTTGAGATTTATGTAATTTGATTTGCTGTGTTTTAATTGAATTATTTCTGTGACTCAATATCTGTTCGTAATAATTCAGCAACAAACTGAGAATGTGATCCGAGTGAATATAATCAATTCGGGCTAATGAGAGTTGGGTGAATTGATAGATAAGAATTGGATCAAACCGGTGTAATCGTGTAACGGGAGATCGAGCGTAAGTTCCCAGTAGGTTAATAGACAACTTTAAAACTAATTTAGGTTTTGGATCAATTATGAATTGAGAGATCACAATTCCACAATTTAAATTAGGGACTATCCATTAGGGTTTAAGGATTATAACTCGAGAGAGAGTAATCCACCTTAGGATCATTTAGGCCCAGTAACTCAATAATTTCATAATTGATTAGATTGTCATTAATTTCGAATTAAAATCCCTTTATCTCAATGGGTAGTTCCTAGGTTGATTTTGGATTGGGTTGTGTGATTTGTTACTGTTTATTATTTCTGAAATTTAATTCTCGTAATTTATTGTTTGATTTATTGATTTTCTACATTAATTGTTTATTTTATATTATTGTTACTTAGTGTCGCCTTAGATTTCAGGACTAGTTTAGCCCTCCTCATAGGATCGATACCTTACGTACTATGAAAATAACCTGTGCGATTGCAGAATTTACCAAGGTTAATAAATATTAAAACTGAGCATGTGTAACCTTGCGATCAAGTTTTTGGCGTTATTGTTAGGGAGGCAATTTAGTTCTATAGTTTAAGGCATTAGAGTATTTTTTAATTTTTTTAATTTTTCGTTCATTTTAGGAAGTGTGCTCTTGTATGAACACAAAAGTCACGAGAGATTCAAGTCGTGTAGCAGAGACAATAGATCTAGATATGACACGATTAGAACGAACCTTTAAGAAAGCTCGAAGAGAGGAAGACAAAGAGTTAAGAAAATCACAAAAGGCCAAGGAATTTCAGAGAAATATGGATCAAAAAGCAACTCAAGAAAGGCAGCAGAAGACCCTCATGGAATTTATGAGGCCAGAGTTCAACCCATCAAACCAAGGAGTGGCTAGGCCCCCTGTTCAAGCAGCCTTATTCAAGATTAAGCCAGCCCTCCTAAACATGCTTCAGCAGAACGCCTAATTTTACAGATTGGAAAATGAGGATCCTAACATGTATATCGTGAACTTCCTCCAGATCTGTGATACTTTTTGTTATCACCAGATGTCAGAGGAAGCGGTTAGGATTAGGCTGTTTCCTTTTACAATTAGTGATAGAACGAAGGCTTGGTATCATTCACTAAGCCCCGCCAACATCACAACGTGGGAGCAGCTTATGCATGCCTTTTTAGACAAGTACTTCCCGCTGACAAAGACCATAAAGACAATAAAGGAAATAAACAATTTCCAAAAAGTTGACAGCGAGTTAATTTATAAAGCGTGCGAGAGATACAAGGATCTGCAAAATAAGTGCCCACACAACAACCTACCGAAGGAGTTCCTTTTGCAGACTTTCTACAATAGAGTGAACCCAACAACGAGAGGCATTATAGATGCAGTGTCAGGAGGATCCTTAATGCAAAAAACTATCAATGAAGCAGAGGAGCTATTTGAGGAGATGGCCAGCAATAGCTTCTTATAGACGAGCGAGAGAGGTAGGTAGCCTAATGCTTTTCGAGAGTAAAAGGGCATCGTCACGGTTGATCAGATGATGGAGATGCAATCGAAGATCGACAATTTGACGTGACAACTAAACATCATAAAGGCATCATCATCAACCCAGGTGAAGGTTATACAAGTGAAGTGTGAGCTCTGTGGTCAGACAGACTATGATATTGTGGAGTGATATTTGATGAAAGAGGATAATTAGGAGCAAGTGAACTATATGGGGGTGCGATTTAGACGAGGAGGGGGAAACAATCCCTACTCCAACACTTACAACCCCAGGTGGAAGAATCACCCGAACTTCTCCTAGTCAAACAACAACAATGGAGGATAGTTCAAAAACCAAGCTTCCAACAAGATAAAGCAAACTCGATAGAGTCAAAGTTGGATAGAATTTTGGATAAGATCAGAGGCATAGAGGAAGCACATTGAAGGCTCGAAAACAAATTCGTGCAAGTAACAAAGAATCATGCCTCCTCTATACATAATTTAGAAGTCCAAGTGGGCCAGTTAGCAGAGGCCATGTTGACTCGAAATGCTGGAACTCTTCCAAGCAACACCGTGTCAAATCTGACATATCATGGTTATAAGTCAGACCCAGGATGAGGAACTAAGAAAGATAGAAGATAAAAAAGAAGGTCAAGTGGTTAAAGAAGACCTTTCGACTGAACCTCTGATTGAATCTCTCAACGCAACTCGACGTGTATTTCCATTCCCTATTGTGCAGCAGCGGAAGTTATATATAAAAAGGGAAGCAGAAAAATTACGAGAGATTGAGCAAAAATAAGGTAGAGGATATGACAGAACTAGTACAGACAAAGCTCAAATTACAAGACTCCATTAAGAAGAAGGTTAAGGAGCAACCACTGGAAGATGACCCCAATATAGCTACGAAGAAAGAGGACCCAGGGGACTTTTTCATCCCCTGTAGTATCAACAGGATCATTATAGATAGGGCACTTGCAAATTTAGGCACGAACATAAATATGATGCCTTACACCTTTAAACTAAAATTAGGGTTAAGAGAGTTAGTGCCCATCAAGTTTTTAGTTAAGACAGCCAATAGAACATCACATAGATTGATGGGAATTATACAAAATGTGGCAGTAAAGATTGGTAAATTTATATTTCCCATGGACTTCTATATTTTGGACATCAGTGAAGATGGGAACACCCCAATAATTCTTGGACGATTGTTCTTGGCCACTGCGTGCTCAATTATTGATGTTGATTGGGCGTATTAACTCTAAGGATAGGGAAGGAGAAATTGACATTCAAGTTAACTACAAAAGAGTACGAAGCTCCTTCACCTCCTATGGATCTCAAAGAACTCGAGCCTCGAGGTGCATGGGAGGACATAGAAGATTCTAGGAATGCTTTCAGGAAGAAGTGCTTGCAACAGAGAAAGCGAGGAAAGGAAAATTATAAGGAAGGTGGGGAATGTAGCATAATAGCTCGGGTTCAAACTTTGAGATTAATGAAGATGCTATCATCAAACCAATCATTCCATCTACCATGAGCTTAAAGGAGTGTCGAGCTACTGACGTTAAAAGAAGCACTACATAGAAGGCAACCTATAGAAAAGTACTTCTTTGTTAATTTTGTTAGAACGTTTGAAGTTTTATAGTTAGGTTCATTTTTTTGTTTAAATAAAAATAGAAAAAGGAATCAGACTTTGGAAATTACGTGGAAGATGTCCAAGCATGAAAAGAGAGGCAAACAAGAGATAGGAAGTGAAATTGAAACAAATTGGAAAAAAAAAAGAAAGAAGGAATTTGGAGTCAGTGTATAGCCGGCAGACACGATCGTGACCTAGCAGGTCACGATTGTGGCCTGTGATTGAGTGTGCACTAGGTGGTAAGCCATATGCCACGATCGTGGCATGGAAGGTCACGATTGTGGCTTGCGACCAGGAGGAAATAGGGGAGGACGCATTTCTTAAAAAGATCTTTTACCATTTAACCCTTTTTACCACTTATATATTCAGTTCTAACTTTACTTTCACTTTCACTTTCAGTTTATCTCTCTAGAAACCTTGCATCCAAACACCCTTATATCTCTCTAGAATTTTTCAACCTCTAAATTCTTCCTAATTTCTACCCAATCATGCCACGTATTAAATAATCATGCCATGCATTAAACCATCAGCCTGACAGGAACCATATAGACGACAACAAGTTACGGGACAGGGATGAAAAAACTGAGTAGCGACTTTCGGAGCACCCTTTCCCATTTACACCGAGGAGGAAGGTGCTCATTTCCGTTCCCTTCGTTCTAGAAAAAATGTAGTTCCCAAGTACTTTGACTTTAACACACTAGATAGGCTAGAATTATGTGAGCAGGTAGAAAACCTAGCTGAGAAGATCTAGTGGGCTCAATTTATTCAATTTCAATTCCCTGTTTATGAGGAGCATACAATGGAATTTTTCACAACCCTGACCACCTTTGACTCCAAAAATACAAAAGAATTGTGGTTTAGATTGGGAGGATGGGCATATGAATTGAATGTTAAAATAATGTGCAAGATGCGTGGATTCCTTGAATCCACCATCATCGATCAACATGATGAATTCTGTCCTTCTCAATACTGGCACGAGCTTACTGGAATTGCATGAGTCGATGCAAAGAATGCTCACAACAACATCATATGGTCCCATGAACACTTGTTGCTGCACAAATTTATGTGTGAGCTGGTCTTTGATAAGACCGAAACTAACAAGTATTTTACCAAGGAACATTTTATACTGTGGTGCAAGGATCACAGTATTCCAGTATGCACATCCACCCATGTACTTAATATCATTGCTGCAACTCTGTGCAAACAGGTCAACTATCTTGGAATGGGATACATAGTGTATGCCATTGTAGAACATTTTGATGTGGAATAAAGGGGGTTAACAGTTCACCTCCTTAACTTCCTCAATCACCATCACTTATTCCGGGTTGAGATCATCCATTCCACAAACATGACACTTAGGGGCATCAGCCAAAAGACACATGTTCGGATCAGAGCAGGTTAGGCAAGTTCAAGCTCAGCTCCACCTCAGCAGGCACAAGAGGAATCCACCAGTGAAGAATTCAAGGAAGAAGAGGAAGAAGAACAAGGTTGGAAGAAGGTGTTGGATGTAATCACTGAGACTAATAAGACACTTGTGGAGATGGTGCGCACACAACGTCGCCAAAGCTAGGATATTCGACGGATCCATCGATATTTCGAGTCTCAAGGCATTTAATTGCCACCTCCGACACCATCGGCACCTCCATCTCCATAAGACTTATACTTAACCTAATCTTTTCTTTTCCAAATTAGCCTTCAGTTTTATTTTGTTTTATGTTTATTTGTTTTCTGTCATTTTAATTTCTATTTTGTCTTTTGTTATCTTATGTGATGTGTGCTTCCTTCTCACACTGAGGATAATCTGTTATTCAAGTGTGGGGAGGGATTCTGTGTTTTTGCTTTTGAATGTGATTTTGCATACCGTATGATAGTTAATAGGTTGCATTGTGTGAATTGTTTGAATATGTCAATGGCTTAGATAAGTGAAATTTGTTTAATTTTAAACATAGTCGAGGAAGTTGTGAATGGTCATTAGCTCGCAAAATTAGTGAATTAGGGTCTTTCGATAAATTGACAGCTTAATTAGGACTTCGTGTAAATTTAGAACACTCTAAATTGTCACATTCATTCATAATTTGAGACCCATTAACTTAGATAGCTTAACTAGTATTTTTCATGAAAACGAAGAGCTAAAAACAACAAGGTAGGCATATATAAAAACAATTTGTTAATAAATTACTATTTTGCTGACCTTCGGGTTATGAATAGAGCCAATAGCCAGTTGAAAACATGATAACAGCTGAGTAACTGGATCGACACACATCACAAATGTGTACCATCACGTCAAAAGGCTATAATGACATTTCAGCTAAGCTATTAATAAATGACTTGGTCAAGTAATTGGATCGACATTCATGACCAATGTTTGCCTCCGAGTAAAAGACTAAGTCCATGTTTAAAAATAAAAAAATAATAAAAAATGTGATCTTAATAAAAACTTACCGGACTTGCAATAAGCTTGAATTTTCAAGAAAATGTACTTAAGAACAGTTACAAAGTATGAAAGACTAGAGAATTATTAATGTGTGTGTATAATTGAAAAGGGTAATTGAATTAACACTTAGATCCCGATTAACTTGTATATTTAGTTCAAAGCCTTTAGACATAGATTTTGTAGGTTAATGATTAGAAATAACTTATCAGATTGTGTTTAAGATTAAATTTAGTTCATAAAGCTGCAGCCATTATCTCATTTTTACATTGTGTGCTTCGTGTTTGATGAGTTTGTTATGTTTGTTTTTTGTTTGCTTGAGGAAAGCAAATGTTCAAGTGTGGGGATGTTGATAGTTGTCAATTGCAATGTGTTTTAGGGTTTAATTTGTTAGGCATTTAGTGTGAATTTGAGTGTAGAGTGTGTATTTAGGTTTTGATTGCGTTAGTTTGCGTGTTAAGTGTTTTTATGGGTTAGTATGAGTCTTTAAGCTTAATTGTTATATTTTTGAGGTACCTTGATGGTTTTGTTAGTGTTTCAGGGTAAACGACGAAGAATGGAGAAGTTGCGAGGAGTTTTTGGGCCAAAGACATAGCCCACAATTGTGGCACAACAAGCCACAATCATGACAGAGAGGGACGAGCCAGAGTAACCAGGCCACGATCATGCACTTCGGGCATGGTTGTGACAGAGAGCTTCCATTCAGGCTATGATCATGCACATTAAGCCATGATCGTGACAGAAAGGTTTAGGCATTGGCCACGATCATGGCCTGGGTCAAGCTAAAGCAAAAAATCAAAATTTGCAAGATTTTTCAGATCGTTTCAACCCCGACTTTGACCTAGAGCATCTAAAGTATAAATATGACATTATGAGACATACACAGCAGCTTTGGAAAGCTTTTGACAGAGCACTCACTTCAGCAAAATTCGAAAAACCCTAGTGAGCTATTTAGAGATTCGAGGAAGGAGACGAAGGAAAAAAGATATAGAGACGAAGCTTGACATGAAGTACTTCCCGGAACAGTTGGTTTCCTGCAGTCATTACCTCTACAAGTTCATCTCGACAGTATTTTTTATTTTTATTTAAATTTTATTCATGTATGAAATTAGGATATTTATTGAGGATAGTGTTGTGAATGTTGATTCTGTCTAAACTCACCTTCAGGTTTTTAATTCTTGAGATTTATGCAATTTATTCGTTGTGTTTTAATTGAGTTATTTTTGTGATTCAATAACTATTCGTAATAATTCGGCAACAAACTAAGATGGTGAGCCGAGTGAATATAATCAATTTGGGTTAACGAGTTAGGTGAATTGATAGAATAAGAATTGGATTAAACTGATGTAATCATGTAACGAGAGATCGAGCATAGGTTCCCAGTAGGTTAATAGACAACTTTAAAACCAATTTAGATTTTGGATCAATTGTGAATCGAGAGAACACAATTATACGATTTAAATTAGGGATTATTCATTAGGGTTTAAGGATTATAACTCCAGAGAGAGTAATCCATCCTAGGACCATTTAGACCCGGTAACTCAATAATTGCATAATTGATTAGATTGTCATTAATTTCGAATTAAAACCCTCTTTCTCTCAATTGGTAGTTCCTAGGTTGATTTTGGATTGGACTGTGTGATTTATTACTGTTTATTATTTCCAAATTTTAATTCTCGTAATTTATTGTTTGATTTATTGATTTTCTGCATTAATGGTTTATTTTAGATTATTGTTACTTAGTGGGACTAGTTTAGCCCTCCTCGTGGAATCGATACCTTAGGTACTACGCGAATGGCCATACACTTGTGGAATTTATCAAGGTTAAAAAATATTAAAACTGAGCATGTGTAACCTTGCGGTCATGAAGCATTTTGGATATATATACATATAAATATACAGATCATTAAAGTTTAAGGTAATTACTGAGTTTGAAAGAATTGAATACGAGACTGAGACAATAAATAAAGTTACTTGAAGATCATATCGTACAGATGAGTATTACCCAGTAAAGCGAATGTTGTAATCTGAAGCATTAAGTAGAAAATCCAATAGTAGTATAGTAAAAATTCAGATATTGAGGTTACCAAATCTAGTGCAATGAAGAGCCTGGAATGATTGAGTTGAAATTGGGGCAAAATGAAATGTTATTAGCTACATAGAATTTAAAGCTAGTTTTGTATGAAAGGATTAGAAAAGCCCTAAGTGAGGATTCAAAATTTATGAATCTTATTAAGGAATTGGAAATGAATTCAAATTTTGAGTTGAATTGGAAAAATAATATTTTGTGATTGTAATAAAACGTATGTGTACCCAAAAAAGATGATTGAGCAAAGAGATTATTAGAGAAAGCATAAATAGCAACCTATGTTTTACATCCTAGTAGGAATACACTGAAGCAGTATTTAGCAGCTAAGGGTGTAGAAGTAAGTAACTGAATGTTTGATTTGCCAATAGTCTTAAATGTTGGAGATATGTTTAGAACTTATATTTTTTGAGTTCCTAAAAACATGAGATCAATATACAGTTCTGATTGAATTCGATTATGAAAATCATTATCACAGTAGTGTCCGTAGGACATCGTATAAAGCATTATATGACCGAACGAGTCACCTATCCTTATATTGAGATGGAGAGGGCCTAAAAATGGTTGAAGGCCAAAATTGATTCGAGATGTTCTTGATAAATGAAATTGAACTGTATTAGAAATTAAGTGATTCAAGAAAGATAAACGAGTTAGGTAGATCATCACCGAAGATATGGAATATAGAGAGATAGATAAAGTGGTTATAAAACTAACACCTTGGCAAGGTATGCTAAAGTTCGTTAAAAATGGTAGCTAAGCCCTAATTGTATTGGTTCATATGAAGTTATTGAGAGCATAGGATCATTGACTTAAGTTAGTCTCACCAACAAAGATATATCAGATCCATATTGTGTTACATAAGTATGTTAAGAAATATCGATATGATCTGACGTAGATGTATTATCAACACAGGAAGTGAAACTTGCGAGTAATATAAGATATATTGAGGAATCAGTTTAGATAGAGGGATATCAGATTAACCAACTGAAAAATTGAGTGATTCCATCAGTTGTAGTCAATTGGAAGAAATTGTTTGAGTGATGAAGTTAAAGGAAAACAAAGGAGCATATAAGAAAACAATACCCCTGCCTTTTTGAACAATTAGATAAGAATTTCGAAAGCGAAATTTATTAAGGGGGATAATTGCAACATCCCATTCTCATATTAAAGGTTAGAACCTGAGAATACCGTACATGAGAAATAGCAATGAGAGTATAGAGAAATGCACTTCATGCTCATGCATAATATCGCATACATACACGTGGATTTGATTATTGCACACATTACAATTATTTGTTCATTGCACTCATTTGACATTTTTCGAGTATAAATGATTATTTTAATGTGATTATGATATGGATAGTGAATATTTTGCCTTAAAAATTGATCTGCTGAATTAAGTATTGATTAAGAATTTTCGGTGAAAATTTAGGAAAATTATGAATTTCTAGATATTTTGGACTTGGAAAAATGCCAAGTGGCAGGACAATTGATAAATGGTAGTAGAATTAAGTGTCAATTGACAGTAGAAATTATTGATAAGAGTTATTAAGATTTAATGACAAATGTCATTAAAAATTGGGAGAAAATTGGACTAGAATTGTGAGACAAATGGACTAGCTACTTAAAAGACCAAGGGGAGACTATAACGAAGAGACATGTGGCTAGTGACAAGTGTCACTTGCCACACCACATGCCTTAACTCAAGCACCCACATATGTTAAAGATTATCCTTATCTTTCAATCTTACTTTTGTTAAATGCTTTCATCTTCTTCATTTCTTCTTCTTCTCTACTTACGATTCTTGCTCTCCACATTCACAACCTTGATTTTTGTTGACAATAAAACCACCCACTTCAAGATCCTTGTTGTCCTCTTCATCTTGCTACAAAAGGACCCAAATCACTCCTTGAATGATGATAATCGTATGATGCTTGGAGGCTAGGGTTATTTGATGATTTGAAGAAGTTTTGGAGCTAAACATGTAAGTTAAACTTTGTTCTTTATGGCTTGCTTAAATGAAGCATATACGATAATAGTTTAGTGGTAAATGATCATGATAAAGGAGTTGAAAATATATATGTAATGTGGGTGAACAATGGACATATCCATGTCTTGTTTTTGTGTATATTGTGAGTGACAATTCATAAATTGTTAGAGAGATGATTTTTAGCTAGAATGATCATTTTAAATGTTGTAGAAAGAATGCAGAAACTTATAAAGGGATGATATATGTTCATGTTCTGTTTTGAGGTGTGATCACGTGGATTATTGGTAGCTATTATGAAGATGAACTAGAATGAGTTTAAAGCCAAAGAAAAGGCTAGTGTATTGTATTGAAATGAGAAGAAGTAGGATGACAGTTTTGAGACAAAGTAAAGTTGAAAATGAAGTTAAATGTGTGTTAGAATATGATAGATGGAGTGTTTTCACTAAACATGCATCTGTATTTTGGCCATATATTAACCTGCAGATATCCAAATCAGATTATTTTTAATTTAAATTAAACTAGAGACATATGGATACAATTTTTATAAGAAATTGAATTTGAATTTTGTCCCTAAGGGGTTTGAAATTTGGTTTGAAGTTAAGATCTGTGTGCTATAGTGGTATGAGAATAGTCTGTATTATTTTGGATATAACTTACATAATACTGAACCAAACTGCATGACTTTGATGTCGTTAGAAACTTAAGACATATAGGAACATTTGTTTAGAGGAAGGTATTGCCTAAATACCTCATTTTCTAGGTCAAAATGGTCATATAAAACTGACCTGAAATTTTGTCGTAAGAAAAACTAGAAAATTGCAGGAAAAATAGGAGATTAGATTCTATTTTTAATGGTAATGTTTTGATTATGAAATGGATGAGCCACTTAAGGATGAGGTATATAACTATAATGCTTTTGGACTTAATTGGGTCTTTAATTGAACATAATTTGATGTTGGAAAAGTTGGTTAAATATGTGATAAGTTTTGATTGATCTTGATGTTATACTTTAAGGAAAAGGATGTTTGATGTCAATGTATCTAAATGTGAAATGTTTTGAGTGTTCAATGAGGACATAACATAGTGAATGAATTGTTGATGCATTATGAATGAGATATATTATGGAAAGAGATAGGATTTCATAAAGGATGAAATTAAGTTGAAAATGATGAATCAAATAAGTTAAATTTTATGGAGTTAATGTAATCAATATGGTAGTTGAATTAATATGAAATGAGGTCATATTAGAGGAGGTGAATTCTTGAAAATCTGGTGTGAAATGAATGTGAGTATATATGTTGAATTTGAGAGAATGGAGGAAGAAAATGCAAGGTACGATCGTGGCCCTCACTCCACGATCATGGCTTGACAAAAATAGTGTTCTATCATAATCATGGCCTGGTCAGAAAATGTTTCTATCATGATCGTGGCAGGGATAGCACGATCGTGGCCAGACCTATGGAGAAAAAGAGTTGTGTTTTGAGTGAAGTTTGAACCAACCAATGTTAGGGTGCTTCCATATGAGGTAATTAAGCTTGAATGAGATCTTAATTGAACCTAGCTGATGATGAATGAAGTGAGTAAAGTAAGTAAAATGCATTAGGTATTAAAGAATGATTAAAATATGTTATTAAATGATTATGAGATGTGAATAAAGGAAATATACCCAGGATTGTCAATAAGAGCATGCATTATATATTACACATATACATATGTGAATAATTGAATGTTTATGTGATTGTGCAATTAATAATGTGTGTGCAATATGTGTATTGCATAATGTTGATATACAGGATAGAACATCTGCATCCAAACATTTCCAGATCATGGAAGCTAATGTTAATTTGGAGCATACTGTGAGGCAACCTAGATGGTCCCGCTTTAATTGTTTGTTTTGTTTTAAATTTCCATATTGAATTACTATATGATGTGTGTGTACTGAGTGTACTGATTCTGAACATTGAATTTCCGAGGTATTTGATGCATGAATACCATATTGGGACATTGTATGTGAATTTGATGAAATAAATGATTCTCAACTTGTATGTTGAATGCTGGACCCATGGTCCGATGACAAATGTGAATGAGAAAGAGAATGTGAATATGACAGAATGAGCATGATTGGCTGAATACATATGATGCATTTCATTACATGAATGCATGACAACATAAAGGTTGTTGTGATTGGAGTAGCAATCGAAGAAAGAGCTTAAAGCTCATAAATTGAAAAAAAGAGCTTAAAGCTCAAAAATTGAAATTTCTCAAATTTTCACTAGAAATTCTAAATCACTAATTAAACACACTAACTCAATTTTCAATACATATAAACCACAATTCTCAATATAATCACATTTATAAATCAATTTTACCTGGAAATTGTCAAATGAGTGCATGAACAGTTATTGTAATATATGTAATTTTCAATAATAACGTATATGTGCATGCTACATAATGCATGAACATGAAGCGCATTTCTCTACTATAGTCAATTGGAAGAAAATATTCGAGCAAAGTAGTTAAATGGGAAACGGAGGAGTATATGAGGAAACATTATCCCTGCCTTTTTTATGATTCAGAAAAAAGAATTTCTAGGATGAAATTTATTAAGGGGGAGAATTATAACATCTCATTCCCATATTAAGGATTAGAGCCCGGGAATACCATATATGAGAAATAGCAATGAGAGAGTAAAAAAATGCACTTCGTGTGAAATTTGACTTGAAGTTAAGTACTAGGTGTTGTTGCAGTTTGGGAACAGTCATTAATATTTTATGTATAACTTGGATAATACTAAACCAAGTTGTATGAATTGGTGTCTTTAGAAACTTAAGACATATAGAAATAATTTTTTAGAAGAAAGTGTTGCCACAAAACCTCATTTACTAGGTCAAAACGGTCATACAAAATTGACCTAAAGATAGAGTTAGAAAAAGTTGGAAACTGGAATGCATAATAAAGGCAGGAACTTTCTGCCAACAAATCCCACGTTCATGGGAAAATAGGAATTTCCCACGAATGCAGGAATTGATTAAACAACACATATAATTCTTTTATTTTTGGTTTGAAGAATCAATTGGTTAGGGACTTTCATGTGATGCTTCTAGGCTTGAATGCAACTTAAAATAAGCTTAGTATGATGCTTGAACAAGTGATTAAATGAGTGTTATGCTCAGGGTAATGATTGAGGATAGAACTTAAGAATGAATTGTTATATATCAAGTGCTCAAATCTAGAATTTTGAGATGTTATGGGAATAAAAGTGAACTTATGATAGCTAAAGTGATTCAATTAAGATGAGTGATGAGTATTAAGTAAAGGTGAATGAGAATTGGATACTTAATGATCTTATATGCTAGAAAAAGAATTGGAAAGCATGTATGTGATAGATGTATAATTGATGTTATTAAATTAACTAAGTTCTTTGATATATGAAAGTGTAAGGTTGATATACACAAATGATGTTGTTAATGATCAAGTGATGTGATTAAGGATAAACACCCAGAGTAGTCAAATTGAGCATGCATTATACATTATACATTACACATATGCAAATGTGTATAAATGAATGTTTATATGATTGTGCAATTAATATTGTGTTTGCAATATTTGTATTGCATAATGTTGATATACAAGATAGAACATCCGCATCCAGACGTTTCCAGATTATGGAAGCTAATGTTAATCTGGAGTATACAGTGAGTTGACCTAGATGGTGTCGCTTTCATTGTTTGTTTTGTTTTAAATTACTGTATTGAATTACTATATGATGTGTGTGTACTGAGTGTATTGATTCCAGACATTGAATGTCCGAGGCATTTGATGCATGAATACCATATTAGGAAGTGTTCATTGTATGTGAATTTGATGAAATAAATGATCCTCAACTTGTATGTTGAATGCCGGACCAATGGTCCGATGACAAATGTGAATAAGAAAGAAAATGTGAATGTGTCTGAATGAGCATGATTGAATGAATACATGTGATGCATTTCATTATATGAATGCATGACAACATAAAGGATGTTGTGACTGGAGTAGCTATCGAAGAAAGAGCTTAAAGCTCTGAAATTGAAAAATAACTTAAAGCTTAGAAAGTGATTAAGAGCCAAAGGCTCGCTAAGTAAAATGAGCACAGTATCTGCAACAGATAAGGTACAGTTATTAATGAGCCCGGGATCTACAATAGATATGGGACAGTTATAAGGACTCGGTTACAGCAATAACAATTGAAAGTGAGTCTCATAGCACTGTATATACATATGATAAGTATGATTAAATGACTGAAATGAAATGTTTGAATGATTTCTGAATGTGAAATATGACT